>SJYV01013348.1:219204-291189 GCA_006410875.1 Neotragus pygmaeus | reverse complement strand
TTTCAACAGTTTGTAAAGAGGTCAGGAGAGCACCCAACTCAGGTGACTATGAAGAAATGTTAAACACGAGCTCTTCACTATAGACCTGCTCTCAAGTTCCTGCCTGTTTCTCCTGCTCCATGTTCCACTGCCTGCGAGAAATATAACTAATTCTTTTAATAAGGCAAAAAATCAGATTAATCTACTAGTGGTAGAACTCTGAGAACTCAGATAATGTTTTTAAAAATTAAGAGGCAGACACACAGAAGAGGGATATTCTAATCTAAGAAATCAGGAAGAGAAAGGAACATTTCCAAATAGAATCTCTGTATGTATAGTGGCCTTTGTTGGCTAAGACAGGATGACCATTAGATGTAAAAGTGATTTATAATTCACTGTAAAATATACTAGGGATGGAGTGAGAAGCAAAATTTGCAGTCTCATGTTTGTCTATTATATAAAGTCAACTTCGTTAACTTGAGATTTTAAACGAAGGAAATAAATGAGCTCTCTGAAGAGAACTGAACTTTTATAAGACAAGACCATATGTGGAAAGTGGAAGTAGAATGATTCTTGGTTTAAAAGAAAAAGATGGGTGGGGAGGGGAAGCAAAGTAACACAGAAAATACCAAGGAACTTTCTAACTATGGAGAAATCTAAAGGATGGAGTTGAGGAATTTAAGTGAAAAACAAAGGAAACATAAATATAAGTATACTACAGGTCACCCAGATGGACCCAGAAAATTTCTCAGAGCAAAAATATTGTTGAAACAAGATATCTAAAGATATTTCAGTAATGTGAAACCTCTGAGCAGAGGATTTCAATGGTGTGTTTTGGGAACTCTTTCTCCTCTGTTCTGATGGACATTTCTGTCAAGTGTCTAGATGAGGCCACGGATAACAAGCTGATGTATCTGCAGCAAGAACGAAGTGGACAGATATCCCAATAACTGGCTTATCAACTTTCAACTTCTTCAACTGTTCCCACATTTTTTTTCTCTCACTACTAATTTTTATCTCCCTATATTTATGCTTCCTTCCTTTTCCTTCCTATATAAACATTCCTAACATTATTTTACATCCATGGCTATGTTTCCTGAACAATATTCCTGCCTCTGACCTTTGAAAATTACTATTCCAGCCATCCCACCAGAACTATCCCTGCTAATTTACGGTGGTTTGCTAGTCATCAGATCCTGTGGACCTGTCTCAGATCTCATCAGTCTCTCTGATATTGACCTCCTTTGATAAATTCATCCTTGTTACCATCTCACTAGGGCTTCTCTCATAGCTCAGTTGGTAAAGAATCTGCCTGCAATGCAGGAGACCTGGGTTTGATTTCTGGGTCAGGAAGATCCCCTAGAGAAGGAAATGGCAACCCACTCCAGTATTCTTGCCTGGAAAATCCCATGGACAGAGGAACCTGGTGGGCTACAGTCCATGGGGTCACAAGAATTGGACACGACTTAATGACTAAACCACCACTGTCTCACTTCCTTTTAGGTCTTCCTCCTCCAATCCCTTTAAAACACTGGAGCTCCTTGCAGTTCCACTGGTTTCTCACTTTCTGCTGCCTCATAGGACAATCTCACATACCTCCTAACTTAAACATCTGCAGCAGTCATCCAACACCGAGTCCCAGACCAAGTGTCTACCCCTGAATGTTCTAAAGGAAACCAGATTTAACAAAACTAATTATATCCTTCTACTCCTAACCTAACCTCCCCCAGAAGGCATGGGCCTAGAAAATAGAACCAGGAAACAGTCACTCACACAAGGTTATTAATTCCTTCTGAATCTTGGAAGAAATGGTAGTATTACCATTCCTTGCTCAGCAACAGTACTATTAGCCAGCCACAGTGTGTGCAGCATCAAGGAAAGCAATTTGATCTCAGGTTACTTGTATTCTTATAAAGTCATCACTAAAATATCACTTCAAATAAAAATAAAAATATGAATTTCAAGGTTCAGGTTCTTGGTGTTCATTTCCTTATTAAATTATTTCCCATATATTGCATTACTCTTTCTTCCATTAGATCATAAAATTCACAAATTTAACTTTCCTCATTGCATCATTCTTATCCCAAGGATAGAAAGTTGTGTTCTGTAAGGGAGATGTTTCTACATTGGGAAACTGGTTATTTCTATATAAAAAATTACATGCTTAGTCTTTCAAGGAAAGCAATATAATTTAAAAATAGATCCTTTTAAAATTATCCATTTAATTTTTCTTTTTGACATATGGATGATATAAACATTCATGTATTATTATTTGGGTGTGGACCATAAAGTCTTTGTCTACAGCTAAACAGAACTTCTTTCTCCCTCTTCTACGCAACCTTTATAAAGTAGGGCAGAGAAGAAGCTGGTTTGCCAGATTCTAAACACATGAAAACCATTGCACCTAAATTTAGAATTTTTAAAATCTTTTTCCATATTCCAATTTGGCTTTGAGAAAATCTGAATTCTTTAGCTGCATTTTAAAAGTCACTCCTTTTTTCTCTTTCTAGGTTTGGGAGCATGGTAACACTGTTTGTTTACATAGCACTTTATGTCATTATATGTGTTAAGTCTGATCTTACAGAGGAAGTGGGCTGGTATAAAGTCAGCTAAGGTATGTTCATTGGATTTGATACAAGGAGTAGAATGGCAGAATGAGAATTACTTTTTCCCATTAATGAATAATATAGAGGAAATAGTCCCTTCTCCATGTTCTCTTGGACTCAAAGGACTCCCACTGAAAGGACTATACATGCCCTTTAGTCCTTAGAAAGATTTTATCTGTTTGAGAAGTTCTATGAAGTATTAATATGTCTGTTAATTTTCTGAGGTCTTAATGAAGGGTTAGATTATCAGACTCTTTGTTGTTGTTCAGTCCCTCACTTGTGTCCAGCTGTTTGCGATCCCATGGACTGCAGCACGCCAGGCTTCCCCATCCTTCACTATCTCCCGGAATTTGCTCACACTCAGTCGGGAAGGCCATCCAACCATCTCATCTTCTGTTGCCCTCTTCTCCTCCTGCCCTCAATCTGTCCCAGCCTCAGAGTCTTTTCCAAGAAGCTCCAACCCTAATAGCTGAAACAGTAATAGCCCACCTCTACTTCTTGATTTGACAGTGGCAAGACCACAGTAAGGAAGGACATATGATAGAGGAGGTAATGTTGAAAAACACAACTTGCCACAAAAGTGATACCAGGAGGCCATGAACTGAATGAGATATGAAAGAAATTAGCTACCACACCCCTCCTATAAAGTTATTCATCCATTTTGGAACAAATATTCACAGAGTATCTTCTGTTTCAGGTACAGTTATGGGCACTAGGAATAAAACAATAAAACACAAACTTTCTTTCCTCATAGCCCTTTGGAGTCTCATCAGGGGCTCATGCAATAAATAGTAAGCATAATACATAGCACATTAGATAGTGATAACACTATCTAATGATATTAGATGAAATATACATACAAATACACAAAGATGAAAAAAAAAGCACAGGAAGGAAGATGGAAAGTACATGTGGTAGATTACCACTTTAGATACTATTAATAGAGAGGGTCTCACTAAGATGGTAATTTTGAGTAAAGACCCAAAGAACATGAGAGGATGAGCCAGGGAGGAGCTGGGGGAAGAGGGCTCCAGGTAGAAGGTACAGGAGGTGTGAAATTCCTAAAGCAGTAGTGGGCTTGGCATGTGTGGAAGAGCAAGAGGAAGTGGTGGAAAATGAAGTCACAGTGGGAATGAGAGTCCTATTAGGTAGAGACCCACTCGTCATTGTCAGTTTTAAGCACTGATTGTGAAACAGACGGGAAGCAATCAGTGAATATTTAGCTCATGAATAAAATGAACTAACTCCCCTTTAAACAGAATCACTCTAGCTCTGTTGACTATAGACTGAAGGAGGCATAGGCAATGTAGGGAAACTGGTTCAGAAGCTATCAAATGAATAGATAAACAGGCTAAAGTGGTAGCAGTGGTGGTGATGAGAAGTAGTCTGATTCCATACATATTTGAGGGTAGGAACAGCAGGATCTGGTGACATAATGGATGTAGACTATAAGACAAAAGTGAAGGATGATGCCAAAGTCGTTGGCTTGAAGCACTGGGTAGATATACTGGAAAGATGAGGCTGGGAGTAGACATAGGGAGAAGGAGAGCTAGATGGGATGAGTATTCTGCTGAAGCTTAAGAGGAGCATCTGACTCATAAATTTATTCTTTGTGAGGCCAAGAAAATCTGTGGGTTGTTTGTTTAGCAAACAAGAGCATAGATAAATGAGTTGGATCTTATGAGCAAAGAAGAAAGCTTTCATCAACCATTACTACATCAAACAAGACTGCTCAGGAATCATTCCAGCAGCCCCCATCTTTCCCACACTGCAAGGATCACCTTATGAATGGCTTCCACATAGTTAAGATTTCCCCCTAGGTTCCCATCTTTCTTACCTAGAATACTTTCAGCTTCCAAATAACTACAATTCTTAAGATGTCAAAAAGCTTTCTGGGTGAGCATAGCATTGTCATAAATGGGACACTCTGAGGCATAAATGCTGAAGGGACAACTCCTCTTTAATTGCATTGATTACTATCAGCTGCCAGTCAGGCAGTACTTACCCCACCTGCTGACTAGTCCCAAAGCACACTCATCCTAGACAAAAGCAAAAGTGAAAAGAAAAAGGTTGACAGTTTCAGCTGTTAACAGTAGTCCCCAATTGACCATTTTGCGGAAGAGCTTCTATTCATTGAAACTTCATTGCTATTATGCATACATTTCTTGGGCACCTCAAAAGTGTTAGGGGTCCAAAAATGATATAAAATACAGTCCCTGCTGTTTTGAAGTTTATAATCCATTAAAACTCACATATTTTTCAGTTTTCTACATTTGTTCAGGATCCTGGTCTGTAGTACTATATTGTGTTAAGGAAAGAGATTACACCAAAGGCAAGAGAAGACAAGAAGGAAAAGCAAGTTCGCTATGTTTACGTGGCACATATACTTATCTAAAGGCTTCTAAGTGACTTTTTGTTGAAAGTGATTTATTATGACACCCAGTTCTATCAATGAGAACTTTTCTCAAAATTTGCTGCTGCTAATGTCTTTCTAAAAGGGCTACTATTGACACGCAGAAAATAGATCAATGTATTCTAATGACAGAAACAAAAGCTTAGAGTGATGGGGAAGCAGTCTGAGGAAGAAGAATGAAAGCACTATGAAGGTAAGGACTATGATTGCAAATTTCCAGGTCTCAGGAAGAAGATTGGCACATAGCAGGTACTGTATAGTAAATATTTCCTAAAGAATGGATGGACTGATGGGTGGATAATGGGTGGATAAGTGGAAGAATGAATGGAGACATGAATAAATTGAATAAAGATATTAAAATTGCAATTATGAAATTTAGGCCAAAAATCTTCATTTGGAATTTGCAAGTGATAGAAATATGACTCCTGCTCTCCAGTTCACAATTTTCACATCTTGTAAAGAATATGATTGTATGTTTAAGGTGATTTCTATATCTAAAATAACTATTTTGATAATAATGATGATTTAAAAATTTTTGAGCCTTATATTCATTCATGGTTCATCTCTGAACTGGTACTTTGGGAATCTATTTTTAATCATAACAATATTAATTCTAACTTACATATTAATTAGATACCTAACTTTGTAATCCTACAAGGTGAGAGTCACTGTCTCATACAGAGGAGGAAACTGAGGTTTAGACAGGTCAATATTTTGCCCATGGTCATGGAGGAAGCATGGCAGAGCTGAGATTCTAAGTAAGATCTGTCTAATTCTGATTCCCACGACTTTGTTATCCACTATTCTATACAGCTTATTTTGTAAGAGTGTTTTGTGTGTGTGAGTATGTATAAAGGGTCTGTTACTTGAGAATACATGCAAATTTGCTTCCTTACAGCGAGGCTGGTCATTGGTGTTGCTAGGCTGGCCCCAGGATTAGGACTGGGAAGTTCCACGGGGCATGAAAGGAAGCAGGGATAGATATCCTACATGAGTGTGTTCAGCAGTCATCTATGAGACAAGAGCACAGAAGATGGGGGACAAGAAACCAAGAACACTGGACATTTGGGAGGGGCTGAGGAGGAGGACAGGCTGAAATTCCGGACAAGTGGGCAGAAATTAGGGAATTTATCAGAATAGAAAGGGTCAGAACAACAGCAAGCAGGGGAGCCGAGGAGAAAGATGTGTCCGTAGCCCTTAATCACGGAAGCACATCCCTCCCGCGTGGGAGTTTTTACCATTGCAGAGGGAACAAATTCTGGATTGCAGGGCTAGACACAGCATGAAGAAGCAGAATTGGCAGCTGCGGGCTAAGGGGCTGGGGGATCAGTAGCAGCTGCTGGTGAGCACTCCTGACACCTTAGCATGCCGTCTTGGCTCTTGAGGGTTTTCTCTATCTGTTCAGTACCTTTTGCAAGGGGAAATTGGCTCAGCAGCCTATATCGTAGCCTCCCAGCTGGAAGAGTGCAATTATGGATTGCTGGAGTCCACCACGGCTGACAGGTTCTTTCTTTTTTTTTCCCCTGTCAGGAAAAAGTGACTCACAGCAATCGCATATTGGTGTCATATATGACTCTCTCCTCCCTGTTCCTCTGACCCCTCCCCCACACACTTACTCACCACTGATGTAAATCTCCTTTTGTATTTCTACATTGCAAGTTGTTGGTATTTGCAAGACACTGTGGTAGGTGGAGGATATGAAAAGATGAATGAGATATGCCTTTCAGGCATTTGCAATCTATATAAAAGAGAATTGTATAAACCAATAATCACAGCTAACAGGTATGAAGTACTGTAATGAGGTATGATTACTTATAACAGGCAGATGCTATTGTATTTATTATATGTATTAACTTGTTTAATCCTCAAAGCCACCCCATGAAGTAGGAGTTGTCTTCTCACGTTGTAGTTAATGTACCTGAGGCATGGAGGTGCTAAATCAATCACTCAAGGTAACTCAACTATTAAGAGTCAGAAGCAGGATTTAAAACCACACAGTAAGGCTACAAACCATGCTTTTTAAAGATAATGTTATTCTGTGTTCTCACAAAGAAAAAACAACTGGATACAATTATGTTGTTGTTAAGTCCCCAAATTGTGTCCAACTCTTTCATGACCTCATGGACTGTAGTCTGCCAGGGTCCTCTGTCCATGATATTTCCCAGGAAAGAATACTGGAGTGGGTTGCCATTTCCTTCTCCAGGGACATTTCCTTCTTCCTGACCCAGGGACTGGACTCACATCTTTTGCATTGTTAGGTGGATTCTATACCACTGAGCCACCAGGGAAGCCACTTACAAGGGCAAGCATTGAGACATGCCAAAGAGGCAAAAGGATCACAGAAAATGTGCAATTTTCGAGTGAGTAGGGTTCTATCAACTATCCTATGATTTTGGACACATTCCTCAACATTTCTGGGTCTCCATTTATGCATGGAGAGAATAACACCTACCTTCAGATGTTTTTGTAGAGGTAAGAAAACTACCATAGTGTTGGCACATACTAAGTACCTAATAAATGACGCTTGCAATTGTGTTGTGACTGTGGTTGATTTTTGTTATCAGTGTGATAACATATGTAAGTATTGTGGGTACAAAAAAGAAATGACCAATTTTGTCTTAGTGAGCAGGAAGATGTTGAAAGGAAGGTGCTGTGAGGCTTTCCAAAGCAGGGTGGCATTTGAGCTGCATCTAGAAAGACTGGCAGAAGTTTTCTAGGCAGATAAAGGGAAGGAAAACATTCTAATCAGAGGGAACAACTTGTGCATACATGTCTGGGGAATATCCAGTTTTGGTGTGGATGATTTTGAGGGAGGGGGTGGTGCTAGGAGAATGGCAGTAGTGGAAACAAATCATGAAAGTCCTTGAAAATCTTTGAATTTAGCCCTGAACACATAAAATACTGAAATAACTACTGGTAACTCAATAGTTTTCTAGATCCTTCTAAACTAGTTTTTTAATAGAGCATTGCCCTTCCTTCTTTGTAAATATTTTAGAACACATTTATACCACTCCAGAACACAGACACGCACTGTTCTAGAACTGATCTAACTGAACTCCATTTTACCCAAAAGTTAACAAGTCTTTCCCAGTTCTGTCTATAGTGCCCAGGCAAATCAACTAGGGTGAATGGGGGGATGATGAAGAATAAATGAGACAGAAATATTCCCTTTAATTACTTGTTGGAACTGTTGCCTTTATTGACCACCTACTTTTGACCCACACATAAACTGTCAAAATTGCTCCCAAGTTGGGTAAGAACCCATTTTTCAGTTGTTGTTAAAATTAATTCTTTTCTGAGAAAGGTAACCTATATGTAGAGGACTAGACTCTTGTTCATATAACTATTGCACAGAATTGTTTGACATCATGTGATATCTATATTTCTGAGATTAAACAAGACAAAACAAAAGCATATAAAAAATAAATGCCAAAACATATTAGTTTTGAAACAGTTCCTGAGTAAAATACGCATATGAGTTTTTAACAAATGAAGAAGTGGAAAAACAAGCTGGTATTGCTTGCCTTGGGCTCTAACAAAGGATCATCTCAGTCACATAGACCTTGCAACCATGCCTAAAACCCAAGTAGGGAAACTCCATCTGCTCTTCTTGAGAAGATATTAACAGTATTGTCAAGACTGCCACTGGATAACTATTCGACTTTCAGGAGTTCTTATTTTGTCACCTTTCTTTACTCATAGGGCCCTGGAATACATGAAATGATTACATAGTAAATAGTTGCTTAACTTGCTACAACTGCTTATTTACCATTCTGTCAGAGATCACATCATAGTTGTTTTAATGAAATACCAGATAATCTGGGTTACACAAAGGAAGGCCAAGCCCTTAGAGTGAATGGGGTTTACCATATAATTCCTTAGTGAAGAAAGTTACTACGTACTGTCCCTTGTGCTTCCTTTTATTGGGTGTGCAGACTACAAGATTAATCTTTTCTTATAAGTTTAATAGCCTGACTTCTTAGTCATTTTTATTGCCCATTTCATTTCAGATGTGTTTAATCCTATTTTCCTAAATTTGGATGTGTTGACAAACACCCAATTCTTTTCAATATTTAAATCTTAGTCTCATCAGAACTATATAGAACAGTGTTTTCCTCTCATTGTGAAGTGAAAATTTAACATAGCTAGTCCTCAAATATTACATTAGTTTTAAGTGTCTTACATCATTACCAAAGTCAAATCTGTAACATGTTACATTCTTTCTGAACATCATGTATGACTTGCTTTTCCTTCATAGAATGACTCTTTAAAAAAAATCATACCTATTATATTCACCCAATTTTGCAGTAAAAGGTCATTTTTGCTCCATTCTTTCAAAATTATTTATCTTGTCATTATGCATGCTAACAGCACTCTTCAATTTAGCATCATCTGCAAATTTCATTAACATATTGTTTACTCCCAGTTCCAGGTGATTAATGTAGACATTAAACATGACTATACCTTCGTGACTTGGTTGGATATTCCTTTGACATAAAATAGCATTATTCATCATTACTCCTCATTTGTAGTTCTTCTATCCATTTTCCTTCTGGTGGCATGAGAATGTTCAATGCAACTTAATTTTAACTTTTAAGAGAATATCTAAGATTACTAAAATTAAATATGTTCCTCCTGCTGCATTTCTCACATTCATTAAAGATAATTCTGTAAAAATTATAGATAACCTCATTGACCTGTAAAATTAATCTATAAATCCAAGTGATCTTTGAAACATGATGCATTCATCTTGAAGGCGTTTAAAGGTCTACACAGTTTTTCTAGGACTTAATAAATATTGCCAGTCTTCTTATATATTTCAGTTTTAAACTTTAACTCCTAGGTAACTTAAGGCATACTTGTGTTTTTTGGTGATATGATTATGAACATACCTCAATAGAATTCAGTTGGCTTTCCACTCCATTCTAATTTTACTTGCCTTCTAATTTGAATAATTGTGAGAAATATCTCTTCTAGTTGAGGCACATGGAAAGGTGGATGTGTGTATTAGTTGCTTTAAGAATATTTTTCCATAACAGAACAGATATTCACACAATAAATACTAGTATAATCTTTGCTGTTGCTTTTTATAAGTTGGTCTCCATTTTTAATGTTTGTACATGGAGTGGTAGTTGATTAGTGTTTGTTTCTATATCCTCTGCAGTCCAGAGATTAAAATCATCTAGTCACAGGCCACATAAAAATAATTTGGGGCCTAATTTAATTATATAAAATATATTATTTTAATGAAATAAATTATTTAATAGTAATTTAAATGGCAATGTCTCCAACATGGCAACCACATAGTTCCTAACCCATAATTCAGATCACAAGATTATGAAGTAATTTACATAACAATGAAATTTATTTTATTAATCAAATACTCTCATTACATCAGTTTTTAATCATTACATCCAAAAAAGTTTGGCATTGTAGTAGTTATTTTCCTATGTCTTATTCCCCCTCTCCTAGCAAATTAGGCTAACTAGTCATACTAATTTCACCCTTTTTAGGGATGGGGAAGACTTAGACATTGTGCATCAATGAGAGAGTAGGAGAAACTTGCTAGGGGCTCTGGGAGAGGAATCTCTTCTCAGGAATTCAGCAGCTTTTCTTTTCATTCCCTGACCTCTCCCCATCACCCCCTACTATCCCCCATCTGAAGCCATATGAATAGGCACAATATTACCACTGGCAGTAAACCTGCCACAATGGGGGAACCTGAGAATGGGATCTGAATGTGGGCAGCCAAGTAGACCGAAAGAATCTGATCCATGTGGCCATTGCACCACTGGAAAAACTCAGGACATATCCTGAAGAGCAGCAAAGTGTGTGTGTGTGTGTGTGTGTGTGTGTGTGTGAATTTATTTTAATTGGAGGCTAATTACTTTACAATATTGTGGTGGTTTCTGCCATACATTCACATAAATCAGCCATGGGTGTGTTTTCCCCATCCTGACACTTTCTCCCACCTTCCTCCCCATCTCATCCCTCAGGGTCATCCCAGTGCACCACCCCTGAGCACCCTGTCTCATGCATCAAACCTGGACTGGCAATCTATTTCACATATGATAATATACATGTTTCAATGCTATTCTCTCAAATCATCCCACCCTCGCCTTCTCCCACAGAGTCCAAAAGTCTGTGAAGAACAGCAAAGTTAGCTCTGGGCTTGCTCATTAACAAACACACACATGTCCTTTCTCTATAAGTCTACCCCAAAAGGATTTCTGTTACATAGACCCAAAAGCATCTCAAAGTAAATATACCCTTTGTAATTCCGAATTTAGGAGGTGTGGTTAGCATCTAGTTCCTTGTTCAGATTAGACATGAAAATTAAACTTTTCAATTTTAGTTGTTGCTATTCCCATTTTTATTGTACTGTGTGATTTTATAAGACATATTTAGGATTTTTAGCATTTTTTCTGGATTCTCTGTTCAATACATTTATATTAAATGACCACCCTGACCAGAGAGCTACCTAAGGTAGCGGGTCTCCCACACCATGCTGGAGAGAGAGACATTTGGATTACTGAAAATTCCTAATTGTGTCCTCACCAGTAGACACATTTATGTGTTTGGGAAATAAAAACCTTAAGAGGCAAAAATGTTAATGCCCATTATCAAATTTCTACTGAGTTTTCTTCTCCCTGTAGGCAGGCTTTAGTCTTCACTAGTTCTTTAGCTTCCCGGGTGGCTCAGCTGTAAAGAATCTGCAGGACATGCAGATTCTGTCTCTAGGTGGGGAAGATCCCCTGGAGGAGGAACTGGCAACCCGCTCCGGTATTCAGTTCAGTTCAGTTCAGTTCAGTTCAGCTCAGTCGCTCAGTCGTGTCCGACTCTTTGCAACCGCATGAATCGCAGCACGCCAGGCCTCCCTGTCCATCACCAACTCCCGGAGTTCACTCAGACTCATGTCCATCGAGTCAGTGATGCCATCCAGCCATCTCATCCTCTGTCGTCCCCTTCTCCTCCTGCCCCCAATCCCTCCCAGCATCAGTCTTTTCCAATGAGTCAACTCTTCACATGAGGTGGCCAAAGTACTGGAGTTTCAGCTTTAGCATCATTCCTTCCAAATACCCAGGGCTGATCTCCTCTAGAATGGATTGGTTGGATCTCAGGCCTGAATAATTCCATGGACAGAGGAGCTAGACAGATTACAGTCCATAGGGTCTCAGAGCCAGAAACGACTGAGAGCACACACATGTTTTCAATAGATTGTACGCCGGCGAGCGTGCATCGGAATCACCTGGAGGGCTTGCTGGAACAGGGTTGCAAGGTGCCACCCCCGACAGTTTCTGACAGGATAGGGACGGGGCTGAGACCACATTTCCTAACAGCTCCCGAGGTGATGCTGATACTGCTGCGCTGGGAAGCTCCTTTTGAGACTTGAGGCTTTACCAGCATGCCTTGTGCCTCCTACTGTTTGTGGATTTTCACAGCTCAGTTCAGTTCAGTTCAGTCACTCAGTCGTGTGTGACTCTTTGTGACCCCATGAATCGCAGCAAGCCAGGCCTCCCTGTCCATCACCAGCTCCCACTAGAGCCACTTAATTCACACAGGTTGTGTTGATTCTGCCCCACGCAGGTAAGAAGGAATTCAGGCCTTTCATTGGTCCAGTAGGACGTAACTTTATGGCATAATTTAAGACATACCTTTTCAGCGTATTCGATGTGAGTAACAGTTGAGTTTGTCAGCTTCAGCACTTCATCCCGTCCTGGGTTCTTTGTTGGACGTGCTGTTTTGTCTGGGAATAGGACACTGGCTTCCTTGCTCAGTTCCTTCTGGAAGCTGAAGATAAGCAGGGAAGTTCACTTCCCACATCTGAGAATTGGCTTGGTTGCCTTCTGGACGTTCGTGACCCTGCGCTCGCCTTTGGTGGTGTTGGTTGCCTGTGCTGATTCTTTCACTGCTCCTTGTTTAGACTTCGAGTTTGCCTTTTCTATGCCAGTAGCTCTCATCTCCTTGGCCTGGCGTTCCCCCNGAGTCAACTCTTCTCATGAGGTGGCCAAACTACTGGAGTTTCAGCTTTAGCATCATTCCTTCCAAAGAAATCCCAGGGCTGATCTTCAGAATGGACTGGTTGGATCTCCTTGTAGTACAAGGGACTCTCAAGAGTCTTCTCCAACACCACAGTTCAAAAGCATCAATTCTTCAGTGCTCAGCCTTCTTCACAGTCCAACTCTCACATCCATACATGACCACAGGAAAAGCCATAGCCTTGACTAGATGGACCTTAGTCGGCAAAGTAATGAGCTTAATGTAGTGTTGGCCCATGGTAGATGACCATTCAAACATCTCTCATCAGCACTTATTCTGGAGAAGGCATTGAAAGTAGATCTACCTGGGTGAACTAGCTCCATCCAAGAACTTCTGTGGTGGTGATGGGGACAGTAATATTGGTCTGGACAGTGACCAGTGACCAATTAGCTTGTTGCCAGAAACTCATTCCTGAAGAAGCAGAACTTCGGCTAGTAACTGTGTCCCCAAGTCAGGTCCAACCATTGCAGAGAGGGGGCTAATAAGACATACATGGATGTCAGAGACTCAATCAAGACTGTCTATATTCAGAATAGGGTTACAGCCTGAAAAGAAGGAAACAGACACTTTAACCTAGAGACCCAGGTTGAGAGGTCCCTGTTCATAAGCACTGACATAGAAAGAACATGGGTTCTAGCATCCAAGCTGGGTTTGTGTGATCTTGAGTAACTTTATCCTCAGGTGGTCTTCCTAGGCAAATGAAAATGAATGCATGTCCAGGGTCTAATAGAGGACTCAAAATGCTTAATTAAGTGGCAGTTACTGTTATGTTTAATATTGAAGGAATCATGTGAGTCTATGGACCTCAGAGCTGCTCCAGGTTCTTTGAATTCTGACCCGATTGGTTGAAGGGTTGAGTAGCTATTATAGTACCTTGTTCAGGATCTGAGCAGAAGGAAGCATGCATGCTCAAAATACAAGTGCTAAGGTAGGTACACTGGAGAACTATTTTATTTTCCTTTTCTCTTTTGTTCTCATGATTTGATGACTGTATTTAGTGTTGTGTTTGGATTTGTTTTCCATTTTTGTGTGTATTATAGATTCTTGGTTTGCAGTTACCACGAGGTTTTGGTATAGCAATCTATATTTTATGTATATTACATGATATAAAGTACATGGTGTATAGATATGAGTTTAAAGTTGCTGATCTCTTAATTTCAAATGTACTTTAAATATCCTGCATTCGTAAAGCCATGTTTGTGTGTGGATGATTTACTATCATTACTGTATGTTGGCCTTTACCATGACCTTTCCCATTTTGTAATTTGTCTTGTACTTTCATGTGTCTTTGGACACAGACTATCTTTTTTTAGTAGANTTTAAATATCCTGCATTCGTAAAGCCATGTTTGTGTGTGGATGATTTACTATCATTACTGTATGTTGGCCTTTACCATGACCTTTCCCATTTTGTAATTTGTCTTGTACTTTCATGTGTCTTTGGACACAGACTATCTTTTTTTAGTAGATAGAAGTCTTTTTTATTGATGGTTATTCAGTGGTTTTTTTGTGATTTTGGTGTGCTCGTGAGAGGAGGTAAGTTCAAGGTCCTTCTACTCTGCCATGTTGCCCCTCCCCTCAAACTTTTCAATCTTAATGTATTAAGATTGAATACGTAATGTATTAAGAGCTTAATATTCTTAATATTCTGTACCACAAATGCCTAGTGAGGGGAGTTTTTGTAAGCAGCCCAAAGTCAGAGAGCTAGAAATGGCAAAATCAAGGTTCGTGTCCAGGTGGTTTGGCTCCAGAGCTTGTGTTTGCAGCCACTACACTGCCCTGCCTCCCAGCAGAATGAGAGGACACTTTAGGAACTGGGACAAATGTACTTAAGATGGAGGAGGGCCAAAAGCAGGTTGTGTCTGAAAAAATGGAGGTAAAGTATTTCAAAAGGAGTAGAGTCATCATCATTGTGAAATAGAGCAGAAAAAATATGTAAAAAGAAACTAAAATTAAACTTTTATATGAATTGAATATTGCTTATGTGCTTTGAAAAGCCAGGTACTCTAGTATTTGCAGAAATAGCAGTCTTGGGTAGTGACTTCAATAAAATAGGAGAGAAGAAAAGCAAAAGTATCACATACTTAATTTCTAAGATAACTAAAATTGCTATTATTTCACCTGCATCACAGTCCCAATATGGAATCTTCTTCATCCCTAAATCTCCTCTGTGTGTTCTCCAAAATATGTTCTCTTGAAACCTTCCTACATTTCTCAGTATCTTTATATATGTCTGGGCAGTAACAGTACATTGATACATGTTGAAAGGAATCTATCATTTTTTTTCCTGAACTGGAATCCAAATTTCCCTCAACGAAATGTTTCAGCAGAACTTTTTTTTTTAATACAAATGTGATTGGCCTTATCAGGAAAGGTTCTTAACTAACCATGTATTCGTTATTGTATAGACAAAGAGTTATGTTAGGCAATCACATCAAGTGACAAGCAGTTGGTGATGAGGCATTCAGGACAACTATACACCCAGAATTCCACAGAAAAAAAACAAGATTAGTCTGAGATAGAGACTATCTAGCAGCAATAACTGTGTCCAAAGAGGTCTAGCTGATCTCGATGGAAATTCTGTTCTGTCACTTGTCAGCTATGTGATCTTGGATACTTCCTTAGCTGACCTGAGATTCAGGTTTCTCTTCAATAAAATGAGGGAAACAATACTTTGCAAATATTTGTTATTGTGATCAATCACACATTACAGGACCTGACACATAGTCTGTGTTTAGTAAATGGTAGTATTGTACATACTGTTGATCTTACCCTGACATAACTCTGAAGGTTAGGAAAGGTTTTCTCATGACGTACAAAAACACAGTTTAAGAAACCAAATAACAGAAGTGGGGTTTGAGGGGGAATGGTTATATGTATATGTATGGCTGAGTCCCTTTGCTGTCTACCTGAAACTACCACAACATTGTTAATTGGCTACATCTCAAATTAAAAAAAAAAAGTTTCATATAGTAAATGAACATGTCTATTTAAAAGCTTAAATTTGTAATACTTTGTATTTTTAGATTCAATTATAGATAGACTTTGTGGTAGGATAAAACAGCTTTTGTTCTTTTTATAAGGAGAATAAGAGGAATTCTATTTTCTTCATTCTTGGAGGACAGTTAAGCTTTGTGTTCTGAGTCCATCTAAGCTTGGTAAGTGACTTAGTTTTTTTTATTGCTGTTGTTCTGTTTAAATTTTAGAGCCTCTAAGTAGAAATTATCACATACTCAGATGGAAGTTTCCACATTTTTTTTTGTTGATTTGTTTTGGATGGGTGTTTACCAATGAAAATAAAGTTTCACTGTTTAAAGAAAAAAAGAAACCAAATAAAGTGATTTCCTCAATACTAATGCATTGAAATAAGAAAGACAAAGAAGTGGGAAAGTGACTTCTCTGAAGAGAAATTGAAAGGTATATCTTCTCATGCTTTAAAGACGTGACACACGGAAATACTGTCAGGGGCCAGGCAGACGTTATACGTGATTAAAGCAGGCGTGGGTCCAGGATCTAGGCTGGTTTGCTTTCAGATAGCTATGCCTTCCCTTCCTTGCCCTGCTCTGTGTCAGAAGGATTCACCCCAAAGGGCAAGTGTTTTCCCCAGGTCCCAAGTCAGCTGACTTCCTGCTGGGTGAGGTCACAGGAGGAACCCAGAGGGCAAGGTGGCAGATGGTAAAGAATCTGCCAGAAATGTGGGAGACCGGGGTTCAATCCCTGGGTCAGGAAGATCCCCTGGGAAGGAAATGGCAACTCACTCCAGTATTCTTGCCTGGAGAATCCCGGTAGGCAGAGGAGCCTGGTGGGCTACAGTCCATGGGGTTGCAATGAGTCAGACACGACTCAGTGATTAACACGGCAACGGCCTCTCCAGCAACAGGGGCATCTCCTTCAGATTCCAGTACCTGGAGTAGTACAGCCCCTGGGCTTCTAAAACACTGTCTCCTTTTCCTCTCCAGTCACGTGGTAGAAGCAGATTCTTGCTATGTCAACCTCTGGTTTATTTCACAATCACTATGATTCTCTCCTCTCCTCCATNGCCAGTTTGAGATACAGAGATAGAAACCAAACCCTCCAACTCTCACTGTTGGCAGGAATTAACATAATTTTTTAAAGGATACAGAGATAAAGTTAAAAACAAAAAGCCCAAATGGGACCAAGATGGTAATGCATCTGATCTTCAATAGACCCTGAGTCTCATTATATGCTGATTTCACAAGGCTCATCTACCAGTGGCCACGACAGGACTGCACATTAAGGATAGAAAGGAGGTGGCACCCCACACACTTGAAAAAGCCCTGCTCTTCCCAGGGTAGATTACTGCATCTGCTTCCTTGTCATTAGCCTCATTCATCTCTATTCTTTAAATCACTCTTGCCAAGTGGGCGAGAAGCTGATCTGTGAACTTTGTTCTCACTTCTTTATTCTTTGGCCACTGGATAAAGTTTTTACCGTGTTTGTTTCAGCTTCAGTTTCATTATCACCTACTTAAATCCAAAGGAAGAAAGAGCTGTCCCCCAGCTGAGGCAGAGGGCCTCAGTCGGGCTGGGGCCTGAGCAGGGTCTCTATGGCTTAATTAGGGAACACATCCTCTGCTTTCAGTTTTTCAGGTCTACCATTCCCTTCTGTCTCAGCCTGTTAAAATTAGTGATTGATTTGCCTCCAAGCATATCATATTAGGGCAGCTACAGAGCTTGAACTGTAGTCCCGGCCTCTGAAGTAAACCCAACCAAAGACTTCAATGTGAAGAACAGAATTATTCATGTCTTGTAACCACTGTGTGTGAGTGTATGAGAGAGAGACCACAGTTTATTCAGCATAAATATTTGAGCTCCCTTTTTTTTTTTTTTTCTCAAATGGAAGCATGCAGAATTTCTATAATTTGAATGGCAGCAGTCATTAGTTGATCTTAAAACACACTATTTTTCTATAAATATTTTCTCCCAAGTTATGGGTTTAGTTTCATCCTGCTTTATTCCTTTCTTTAGGAAATGATGGTGTTAAAATGCTATCAAGTAAAATAAGGGTTTTTATGCTGAGGTCTCCACATCAGTGAATTTGCATTTTGTAAGAACACCCTACGAGGATATCGGTTTCTTCCCTTGAAATGTTAGATGGATCCGTTTCAGTTGCGCACATCCTACTTCATGCTCTAATGTGGCCAGATTGCCATAGCTTTAATTTAAGGCACAGGTTTCTGGTGATAATATACATCGACACTTTTCCAGTGTTGGCTGAGAATGGGGCTGTAAAGAATTCGAGTTGGATCATTAGTAATGAAAACTTAAATGTGTGACCCCCCCAAAACAGATGGACAAATTCTGCTAGTGTTTTAATATATTCAACACTTTCTAAACTTATACACATTCCCAGATAATATGACTCTTTTTTTAATGACTAACTTTCTATATAAGAAATACTTTAGCTGTATGATAAAAAGAAAAATTGCCCCAGAGGTTAAAAAGAAAAAAATCAGAGCATGCTATCAGCAATAGCTGTATTAGTTCTTTAAAATATATAATCTGATTCTTGTTGTTGTTCATTACTCTCTAGCTTGTGTCCGACTCTTTGTGAGCCTTTGGACTGCAGCATGCCAGGCAGTCCCCTGTCCTCCACTATTTCCCAGAGTTTGCTCAAATTCATGTCCATTGAGTCTGTGATGCCATCCAACCATCTCATCCTCTGCCGCCCTCTTCTCCTATTGTCTTCGATCTTTCTCAGCATCAGGGTCTTTTCCAATGAGTTAGCTCTTATATCAGGTGGCCAAAGTATTGATTTGTTTTCATATAATTTAAAATGTGTCCAAATTAAATGTGCCTGATTTTTATGAGGTGAAAGTTAATTATTCAGTTGTGTTCAACCCTTTGTGATCCCATGGACTGTATCCCACCAGGCTCCTCTGTCCATGACTCTCACGGACAGAGGGGCCTGGCAGGCTGCAGTCCGTGGGGTCACAAAGAGTCGGACACGACTGAGCGACTTCACTTTCACTTTTCACTTTCATGCATTGGAGAAAGAAATGGCAACCTGCCTGGAGAATCCCGGGGACAGCGGAGCCTGGTGGGCTGCCCTCTATGGGGTCGCACAGAGTTGGACATGACTGAAGTGACTTAGCAGCAGCAGCAGCATAGTAAATACTTTGAGTCAAACCTCAGATTTAACAGGGTCACATAGGAATACAGCTATCTCTAAGATACTAATTTTATTTCATATACCACAAGTATATATCCAAGTAATAGGATTGCTGGATCATATGGTTGTTCTATTTTTAATTTTTTTGAGGAAACTCCACAGTGTTTTCTGTTTTGGCTACACCAGTTTACCTTCCCACCAATGATGCACAAGGGCTCTCTTACATCTGTGCCTCTCTTTTTGATGATGTCAGTTCTAACCGGTGTAAGGTGATATCTTGTGGATTTGATTTGCATTTCCCTGATGATTAATTTTGGTAAACATTTTTTTATATATCTATTGACCATTTCTATTGTCATCTTTGGGAAAATGTCAGTTCAGTTCCTCTATTTTTAAGAAGATTTTTTTCTCTTTTGAGTTGTATGAGTTCTTCCACTCCAGTAATCTTGCCTGGAAAATCCCATGGACGGAGGAGCCTGGTGGGCTGCAGTCCATGGGGTCGCTAAGAGTCGGACATGACTGAGCGACTTCACTTTGACTTTTCATTTTCCTGCATTGGAGAAGGAAATGGCAACCCACTCCAGTGTTCTTGCCTGGAGAATCCCAGGGATGGGGGAGCCTGGTGGCCTGCCATCTATGGGGTCACACAGAGTTGGACACGACTGAAGCGACTTAGCAGCAGCAGCAGCATATCTGATTTACAAAATATTTCTCTCATTCTGTAGGTTGCCTTTTCATTATGATGATTGTTTCTTTTGCTGTGCAGGAGTTTTTAAGTTTGATGTAGTTATACTTAGTTATTTTTGCTGCTTGTGCTTTTGATGTTATGTCCAACATATTGTTGCCAGGATCAGTGTCAAGGAACTTTCCCTTATGCTTTCTTCTAATTTCATGGTTTCAGATCCTATGTTTAAGTCTTTAACCTATTTTGAATTAACTTCAAAATTGAGTGGTATAAGATAGAGATCCAATTTCATTCCTCTGTATATGATTATCCAGTCTTCCCAGAACTATTTATTAAAGAGATTAGGAAATCGCAACCCACTCCGGTATTCTTGCTTGGAGAATCTCATGGACAGAGGAGCCTGGCAAGCTACAGTCCATGAAGTCACAAAGTTTCAGACGTGACTGAAGCAACTTAGCACATCCTTTCCCCACTGAGTATTCTTGGCTCCCTGTCAAATATTAGTTGACGTTATATGTGAGCGTTTATTTCTGGTCTCTCATTTCTATCCCATTGGTCTGTGTGTCTATTTTTATGCTAGACATAACTGTTTTGATTACTACAGATTTCTAATAGTTTGAAATCAAGAAATGTGAAGCCTCCAGCATTGTTCTTCTTTCTCATGATTGCTTTGATTATACAGGGTCTTTTGTGATTCCATACAAATTTGGGGGTTATTTTTATCTGATTAAAATGGATTGGAATTTTGCTAGATTGCTTTGAATTTGTAGATGGCATTGGATTGAAGGGATGTTTTAACCATATTGTTTCTTTCAATCTATGCATGAAGTATATATTTGTATTTTCATTAATATCTCTAATCAAAGTTTTTAGTTTTTAGTATCCAAGTCTTTCACCTTCTTGGTTAAATTTATTCCTAAATACTTTATTGTTTTTGATACTATTATGAATGAAATTGTTTCTTTTTCAGATAGTTTATTGTTAGGTTATAGAAATGCAGCTGATTTCTTAAGTTGATTTTTGTATCCTGCAACTTTACTGAACTTGCTGATTAGTTACAATAGGTTTTTTTAATGGACTCTTTAAGGATTTTCTTTATATAAAATCCTATCTACAAACATACTGTTTTACTTTTCTTTTCTGATTTGGATGCCTTTCATTTCTATTTCTTGCCTGCTCACTCTGGCTAGGATTTCCATTGCTTTGTTGAATAGCAGTGATGAGAGTAGGTATCCTTGTCTTATTCCCAATTTTAGATAAAAAGCTTTTAATTTTTCACTGTTGATATTAGCTGTGGGTTTTTTATATATGACATTTATCATGTTGAGGTACTTTCCTTCTATAGCCAACTTATTGAGGTTTTATCCTAAAAGGATTTGTATTTTTCAATTGCTTTTCTGCATCTATTGAGATGATCATAGATTTTATCTTTCATTCTGTTAAAATGGTGTCTCACATTTATTAATTTGCATGTATTAACCAACTCCAAGGATGAATCCTGTTGACCATGGTATAGATTATTTTTATATTTTTATGAGATATTTAATTATGTTTGCTAATATTTATTTTATTGAGAATTTTTGAATTGGTAGTCATCAGAGATATTGATCTATAATTTTCTTTTATTATCTTTATCTAACTTAGTCAGGGTAATTCTGGCTTTGTAAAAATGAGTTTGGAAATGTTCCCTCCTTTTAAGTTTACTGGAAAAGCTTGAGAAGAATTAGCATTAATTCTTCAGGTGTTTGACAGAATTTATCAGTGAAGCCATTTAGTTCTTTTCTTTTCTTTGTTGAGAGTTTTTGATTATTAATTCAATCTCCATATTAGTAATTGGTCTGTTCAGATTTTCTATTTTTCCATAATTTAGTCTTGGTAGCTTACATGCTTCTAAGAACTTATGTACTTCTTCTAGGTTAGTTATCCAATTTGTTGGCTTATGATTGTTTTTTTACAGTCTCTAAAATCCTTTGTATCTATCTTATGGTATCAGTTATAATGCCTCCTTTTCTATTTCTGGTTTTATTTACTTGTGTTTTTCTTTTCCTAGTTTATGGAGCTAAAAGTTTGTCAATTTTGTTTCTTTTCAAACAGTTCTTGACTTGGTTGGGTTTTTTTTTCTTCTCCCTATTGTTTTTCTGGTCTCTAGTTCATTTGTCTCTGCTCTAATTTTTTGTTATTTTCTTCCTTCTGCTAACTTTGGGCTTAGTGTTTTTTTTTTTCCCCCTAGTTTCTTGGGTCGTAAAGTGAGATTGTTTTCAGATCTTTCTTTTTTTCTTTATATAGACATTGACTGCTATAAAATTTACTCTTTAGAACTGCTTTTGGTGAATCCGATGTTTTAGTATGTTGTATTTACATTTTCATTTGTTTAAAAATATTTTTTATTTCCTTTTTGACTTTGTCTTCGACTCATTGGTTATTCAGAAGTGTATTGTTTGAATTCCACATATTTAAAAAATTTCCAGTTTTCCTTTTTTTTTTTTTAACTGCTTTCCAGTTTCATACTATTTGGGCCAATAAAGATGCTTGGTATGATTTTAATCATTGAAGTTACTGAAATTTGCTTTGTGATCTATTATGTGATCTATTCTGGAGAACATTATGTGTGTACTTAGAAGAATGTTTCTTTTGCTGTGTTGGATGCTCTATATTCTATATATGTACAATATGCTATATATGTCTGTCAGATCTATTTACTCTATAGTTCAAGTTAATGTTTCCTTATTAATTTTCTATCTAGATGATCCATGTTGTTGAAAATTGGTTATGAAGTTTCCTACTATTATAGTATTATTTATTTTTCTTTTCAGATATGCTAGAATTTGTTTCAGAGAAGGCAATGGCACCCCACTCCAGTACTCTTGCCTGGAAAATCCCATGGATGGAGGAGCCTGGTAGGCTGCAGTTCATGGGGTCGCTAAGAGTCAGACACGACTAAGCGACTTCACTTTGACTTATCACTTTCACGCATTGGAGAAGGAAATGGCAACCCACTCCAGTGTTCTTGCCTGGAGAATCCCAGGAATGGTGGAACCTGATGGGCTGCCATCTATGGGGTCGCACAGAGTTGGACATGACTGAAGCGACTTAGCAGTAGCAGCAGCATTTNGAAGGAAATGGCAACCCACTCCAGTGTTCTTGCCTGGAGAATCCCAGGAATGGTGGAACCTGATGGGCTGCCATCTATGGGGTCGCACAGAGTTGGACATGACTGAAGTGACTTAGCAGCAGCAGCAGCATTTGTTTAATATATTTAGGTGCCCTGATGTTTGGTGTATATATATTTATGATTGTTATATCCTATTTATGAATTGACCTCTTTATCATTATAAAATGATCTTTTTGTCTTTTATTATAATTTTTAACTTAAAGTCTATTTTGTCTAATACAAGTATAGCTACTTCTGCTTTCTTTGTTTTTTTTTTCACTTACATGGACTATCTTTCCCCATCCCTTTGAGCCTGTATGTCCCTAAAGCTGAAGTGAATCTCTTGTAGATAGCATATAGTTGTACCTTTTTAAAAATTCATTCAGCCACTCTACACCTTTTAATTGGAGAATACAGTCAACTTACATTTGGAGAAATAATTAGAGGTAAGGACTTACTAATGGTATCATATTGTGTCTGGCTGTTTTATAGTTCCCTTGTTTTTTCCCCTCTCTTGTTGCCCTTTCTTTGTAAACTGGTGACTTTCCATGGTGGCATTCTTTGATTTTCTTCTCTTTGTGTATCTACTGCAGGCTTATAGTTTGTAGTTAACATGTTACTTACATTTAAAAATGTTATAAAGTCTATTTTATTCTGATGACAACCTAACTTTAATTGAATATAAAAATAGTGCCTGTTTATTTCCTCATTTTATGTTTTTGAACTTATAATTTACCTCATAAGTTGTGTATTCAGTAACAAATTATGGTAGCTATATTATAGTATTCTGATTTTGGCTATATATTTACTTTTACCATATGATACATATTTTATGATGTTTTCATGTTGTTTATTAGCATTCTTTCATTTCTGCTTGAAGAAATTCTTTCATTATTTCTTATAAAGTAGTAGTGATGCACTACCTCTACCTTTGTCAAGGAAGTTCTTTTATCTGTCCTTCATTTCTGAAGGGCAATTTTACTGGATAGAGTACTCTTGGTTGGTAATCTTTTTATTCTTTAAGCACTTTAAATATATCATGCCACACTTTCCTGGCCCTTAAGGTTTCTGCTGAGAAAACCATTTACAGTCTTACAGAGGCTTTTCCTGTAAATTACAGGCTTCTTTTCTCTTGTCCTCCTTGGTTTCTTTCTTTGCCTCTTTTTCTTTTCTCTTGCCTCCTTGGATTCTTTCCTTCTTTTCTCTTGTCCTCCTGGATTCTTTCTTTGCCTTTGATAGTTTTACTGTAATGTGTCCTGGGGGAGATCTCTTTATGTTCAGTTTGTTTGGTGACCTGTGAGCTTCATTAACTTGGATATCCAAATCTCTCTCCAGATTTATCAAGTTTTCAGTCATTCTTTAAGTAAATTTTCTACCATCTTCTCTCTCCTGAGATTCTCAATTATTCACAGATAATTTCTTCTAATGGTATCCTATAGGTCATGTAAGCTTTCTTCACTTTTTCTCATTCTTTTGCCTTTGTTTTCCTCTGACTGGATAATTTCAAAAGTTCTGTCTTCTAATTCAGGTTTTTTTCTTCTGATCCATTCTTTTTGTTGATGCTCTCTATTGTACTTTTCAGTTTATTCACTGTATTCTTTAGTGTTCTGGTCTTTTTTTTTTTTTTAATGATTTTTACTTTTATTACATTTCTCATTTTATTCATGTATTGTTTTCCTGATTTTGTTCCATTGTCTGTCTTTCTTGTAGCTCATTGAACTTTCTTAAAACAACTATTTCTTTATGAGATAAATTGCAGGTCTTCATACTTTTGTGGTTGGTTTTTGGAAGAGTATCATGATTCTTTGGTATTGTCGTGTTTCTTTGATTTTTTTAGTGTTCCCTAAATTTTCATGTTGCTATTTTCACATTTGAAGTGGCTATTGCTTCCTCTAGTTTTCATTAACAGACTTAGGGAGGAAAAAAACCTTCCATCAGCCCTTTTAGGGATTCTAAGGCTTTCCTCAGGTCTTCTATGGATACACCTACTTCACACGTCTTGCTCCCTCTTGTGACAGAATTCTTAAACTTGGATGCCTTCTCTGGATTCTGCAAGGCACCAGGCTTCGTAATGACAGACTTCACTTGTTTTCCCAAGGGTGGAGATAAATTCTGTGATTTCTCTAGCCCACACTTTTGGCTGCTTTTCTGCTCATGCTACTAGTTGTCTGCTTAAGCCCATTCTCACCATTGTTGATGTGTACGCAGAGAACTGGCCATAGTGTGTGTGTGTGGTGGTGATGGTGTGCAGAATGCCAAGACTGCACATTGGTTTGCTAGGGTGATCCATGAGTAAGTCTTCCTACCCTCTCATGGGTGATTTTCTTGATAGAGTCCATGATGCAGTCAGTAGAGTCTATCTTTTAAAGCTCTTCCTCTTATTCTATCCAATACATCCAAACTTGTATTTCTTGCTCCAATAGTGTGCTGAAACTTTCACCTGGAAAACTTGAACTTCCATAAAGCCTCTCTCCTTTGTCAATGGCTGTTTAAGACAGTGTTCTCCAGGGGCTTCCAAGCCATGGACAAGAAATACTGGAGCCAGTTAATGGGCCAGTTTGGTGTCCAAAGTCAAGACCGAGTTTTGCATGCCTATGCATGCAAACTCAATGCATAATTGAGTTAAACTTTTCCTAGATTCTTTTTCTATGGTACTGGATCCCACAGCTTCCATAAAGGCACTTTGGACCACAGATGGATGCCAAATTGTTGCTGTTGGGCATACAATGAGGGATATCTTATTCAGCTGACATTATACCTTTAATGCCTCATTTTTAAGTACTTTCAAATAATAGAATGTTTTTGCCTGCTTGGGCTGTTATAACAAAATACTATAGACTGGGTGGCTTAAACAATAAGAATTTGTTTCTCAAAGTTCTGAAGGTTGGAAGGCCCAAGATCAAGGTGCCAGCATATTTAGTAACTAGCAAGAACCCTCTTTGTGGTTTTTAGAAGGCTTCCTTTTTGCTGTGTTTTTACACATTGGAGACTCAGAGGGCTCTGGTCTCTCCCTCTTCTTATAAAGATACTAATCTCATCTTCAGGGTTTCATCCTTATGACCTCATCTAAACCTTGCTACTTGCCAAAGTCCCACCTCCAAATACCATAACTTTGCACATTAGGGCTTAGTATATGAATGAGGTAGCAATGCAAACTTTCAGCTCATTGCATAGGAAAAAACGTCAGCCATCACCATTCATTTAGAATGCTTTCTAGAAGATAAGCAGTTTCCTCTTACCCAGGGAACGTTGTTGGTCTACTTAATTTTAGACCTCTGTAGTAGCACACAACACTGCTAACCAAAGCCATCTGAATATGAAAAAAAAAAAAAAAGGTATTAGCAGGGTTAGGATGAACAAGGCAGGAATCAGGAATAGAAATTAAAATGCGCAGTCTCATTGGCAAGTGGGTGGCTGCACTAGCAGATGTAATCTTTCCTGCTGGTGTTCTTTGTTCCTCCTCCTTTGTGAGTACTATACATTGTGTATCAGTTACATATTGACACACTAAAGCTGCTTACCAAACCATTCTAAAAGTTAAAAGTGGTTAAAACAACAATAATCTGTTTTTCTCATAGATAGACCTGCAGGTCAGATCAACTAATCTAGACTGGACCCAACTACATGGTTCTGCTTTAAGCTGTAGGTCTGGTTGGCTTGATTCACTCAGTTCATTCTGACTGAAGGGGAAGCAGGGATACTCTTCATGGAAATGGTAGATGTACAAAGAAGGATAGGACAAAAATAATAATTCCACTTCAGGTCAAGGTTCAGAATAGGCATACTGTCACTACCCTCTGCAAGCAATTGGACAACGCAAGACATATGCCTAAGGTCAAAATCAAGGCATAGGAAAGAACACTATGCTCCAGATTAGGTCATGACAAGAAAGTGGATGTGGAAAGGGATGAAAAATGAGATACAAAATTTCAATCTACTGTAATCTACACTCTGACCAAATTTAATTCATTTACAAACTACCCTCCCTTTGCCCCACCACCAATGCCAAAATAAAACAACAAAAACAAAATCTCACCCTCTTCCCAGAGTCATTAAAAGCATTGTGCCACACGACATTAGGCTCAAAGTTCAGGATTTTATAATCAACATCAATCCACATGAAGTCCTTTTTGATCTGGAAAACTATGAGCTAAAATGGCAAGTTGTTTCCCCTAAAGACAACACACACTGCTGGAATAGTGAAAGAATAATTGCAACAAGCATTCCTATTTGAAAAGAGGAAAGGAAGAATGAGACACAGGTACATAGTACGCACTGGCTATAATAAACTATGAAATCCACTGGACAATCCCACTAGACTTCCCTGGTGGCGTAGGTGGTAAAGCGTCTGCCTACAATGAGGGAGATCCAGGTTCAATCCCTGGGCCAGGAAGATCTCCTGGAGAAGGAAATGGCAACCCACTCCAGTTTTCTTGCCTGGAAAATCTCATGGGTGGAGGAGCCTGGTAGGCTACAGTCCACGGGGACACAAAGAGTCGGACACGACAGAATGACTTCACTTTCACTGGACAGTTGTTGCCAGGTACACCCTTTTGAGATGTAGGATGTGGTCTTAGCTCCCAATTCTGCTTCCAGGAGGTGGTTACCCACTCTATCACTTTCCTGGTGTGTTAGTCCATCCTCTTCAATTTTCTTTTCCCTCAAGTATCTTCTTTGGCCATTTCTGAAAATAACTTTGTCTCAAACGCCCTTCATGGAAGCCAAACAACTTTCTCATACTCTCCCCTGCTGAAGACAGTTGGGGGCTTAGAGATTTACATTTCCAGAAGGCCTAGTTCTCTCAGTCCGGGATTTCAGTATTTTGTTAATCAAATATCTCAAAAAAATTCTGGATCTTCTAATATTTTTTTTTCAGTGTATGTCACGGGTCCCAAAACAGTCATAACTTTCTTGAATGCACATTTTTTCCTACTCTTAATCTTGGACACAGGTTTCTGTGGGACTATGTCAGTAAACTTTTTCAATGTGATTGTCTTCCTATGCAGAAAATGTTTTGTTCTATGATTAAAAATAATTGCTTCTAAGGATCAAAACCCAAAGTATCTACCAATAATAAAGTAATTTTCTGAAAAGAAATAACCTGATTCTTTTGTATGATTCAAAATGAACTTGTTAAAAATTAAGCTTTCCAGATTTGTATAAAATTCCTATCAGTGTTTTTATATGCCATTTAAAAAGCAATTAAAAAACAACAGGCTATTTTTATCTAGAAAGTCTTTCTTTAGAGACCCTTTTTTAGGCCTGGAAGAGATCTACTAGGCACCACCTAATGCTTTCAGAAACCTTAACAAATGGTCTGAGGGCCAAAGGAAATTGTTCTATGCCCCCAGGCTATACGCTAATATTGATTTAATCTTTGCTCCTATTCTGTGTCTTAATCTGAGAATCTTTAACTGGTTGGAAATCTGAGGAGGAAGAACAGTTTAATTTTCAAAGCCAGAAATATCTGGGTTTATAACATGCTGCTTACAAATTGATAGATTGTCTGATCTAATTTCTTTTTTTGTAGAAACATAATATATGCAGGTTAAAGAGATTAGCTCACACTTTTTATATTTTTCTTATAAATCATCTTGGCCACATCTACAGTTTGGTGAGGTGCATTTTTATCTTCCAAGTTATGGAGAGGTAAAGCTTAAATGTTTTTCCTCTTCCTAGTTATGTCATTATTTTTCCAGATGTATATTTTTTATTTTATTAAAGTATTGTTGACTTACAGTGTTAATCCCTGCTATACAGCAAAGTGACTCAGATATATACTTTTTCATCTGCTTTCCATTATGGTGGATACTAGGACATAGAGTATAGTTCCTTATGATACACAGCAGGACTTTATTGTTTATCCATCCTATACATAATAGGTTGCACCTGCTAATCTCAAACTCCAGTCCTTTCTTCCCTCTACCCACACCCCTTTTGCAACCACAAGCCTGCTATATCTGTGAGTTCTGTTTCTGTTTCATAGGTATGTTTATTTGTTGTATTTTAGGTTTCACATATAAGTGATATATGGCTATTTCTCTTTATTTCTGATTTTGTTGTAGGAAGGGGGAGGCCCCCCTACAGGGCCCCAAGAGTGGGCTCTTGTTTAACACTCAGAAGAGAATTGTCCGAGGAGACACGTGCTGACAAAGAAAGAGATTTTATTGGGAAGGGCACCCAGGTGGAGAGCAGTAGGGTAAGGGAACCCAGGAGAACAGCTCTGCCGCATGGCTTGCAATGTCGTGTTTTATGGTGATGGGATTAGTTTCCGGGTGGTCTTTGGCCAATCATTCTAATTCGGAGTCTTTCCTGGTGGTGCACACATCACTCAGCCAAGATGGATGCTAGTGAGAGGGATTCTGGGAAGTGNAGCTCTGCCGCATGGCTTGCAATGTCGTGTTTTATGGTGATGGGATTAGTTTCCGGGTGGTCTTTGGCCAATCATTCTAATTCGGAGTCTTTCCTGGTGGTGCACACATCACTCAGCCAAGATGGATGCTAGTGAGAGGGATTCTGGGAAGTGGATGAACACGCGGTGTCTTCTTTTGACCTTTCCTGGACTCTTCCGGTTGGTAGTTCCGTATTCCTTATCAAGATCTCCTGTCATAAAACAACTCATGCAAATGGTTACTATAATGCCTGGCCAGGGTGGGTGGTTTCAATCAGTGTGCTTCCCCTAACAATTCCCCCAAGAGACTTCATACTCAAGATACTTCTTGGGAATTGGGGTGGAGATCTCTTTCTTCTGTAACTTCTTCCTGTTGTGCATGGGCGTAGGCCTGCCTAGGAAAGCAGAAGTTTCTCTCTCTACCCGATCTAAGTTGGGGTGTTCCACATCTGAAACCAGCTTCCACCCTTGTAGTAACATTAGTTTGGCTTGGAACTGCTGGAGTCTGCTAGAAATAAACTTTGTAAGGAGTTGGAGTATACAGGGGCCAAATAGGAGGCCTAATAAGATAGTTATCACTGGACCCATGAATGGTAGGTACCAAGAAGGGAAAGAAAGAGAACTCCATACACTTGAACTCACATCCCAGATCTTTGTGGCCTGTCCCAAATGCCCCTTGATATCTTCTTGGACTTGCCCAGACTGGTTGTAATAAAAACAGCATTCTTCCTTTAGATAGAGATAAGTGCCCCCCTGTCCTGCAGTCAGTAAATCTAGGACGATTTTGTAGGACCATTGTGGCCAGGGAGTCCAGCTGGGATTGTAGGCGATGGAGGGTCCTTGCTGTTTTTTCTATGGATACAGCAGTGTCGGTAGAAAGCTGTTGAAATTTATGTAAAGAAGTTCCCCCCATGGCAGCTCCTGTCAAACCATCAGTCAGTCCTAATGCCAGGAAAAGAGGGGTAAGTATTACCACACGATGTATCCTCTGGTTGGTATATACTGCTAAAGGCAAGGAGGTATTACTCCAGGCCAGATCTATGTGGGGTGTAACATATCCTAGGGAGCAAGCTTCTGACCAAAAAGGTGGTAGGGATAAATAAGCTTTATCCTCACATATGAAATAGACACCATGACTGGGTTTAAGCTGGGCAGCAAAACCGGATTTCCATCCGCCTTACAACTGGAACGTGGCATAATGGAACAGGGGCAGTCTTTTAGCAGCTGGGAGGAGACTATCACTCCACTTGCTGCAAAACCGGCAGCAGTGAGGGCATTTAGAAAGGAATTTAAGTGTTGTGAGGCATCCTGGGTTTTGTCCTCAAGGTAGAGAGCATTTTGTTTAGGCTCCCACCATGGGTTAGGTTTTCAGGGGTGGGTACACCTACATGGGAATAACAGGGGTCGGAGTTGCCTGCCAGGATGAATGGGTGTGGTTCTTTGGTCGTCCAGAACAGAACATGGATTTTCGAGACTGGTTAATAGCATCCGAGGAGAGCCTCATGTTCGGGGATAGGTATAGTGTGTCAGTTCAGCCAGAATCTCTAGTTCCCAGATTTTGGGCTAAATCATAATACCCTAGTGAAATTTTTGGTCCCAGATTTTCCCATCAGTTTCAGCAGTGAAGGTCACCGCAATTGTGAGTTGCCTAGATTTCCCACTGACACCCCTGTCAGGGAGTCGGTTTTTAGACAGATAGGGAAGGTCACTTTCGGAATGTTGGTCAAGAGAGAAAATAAGGGCTCAAGTGGGATTACAGATGTAATCTGTAATTATAGAGGGGGTAAATATAGACAGTTGTTGCTGATACCAGGGCATGAAGTTTTTTTCCCCCTTTTCCCAAAAGGTCATACTGTGACCAGATGGGGTGTGCCGGGTAACAGCATGTAGCTCGGCTGGAAGGGTAAGTCACTGATACCCTGGGATAGGTTGGACATACCCCTAACTTCTGCCATTAATGCAGATCCAGCAGGGGCTGGTTAGGTTGAGTCGAGAAGCAGTGTGTTTTGCAAGCGTATATGCCTCGTTTAGGGAGAGATTAGTAGCCATATAGGGAGACATGATTAGAAAGAGGAAGAACATCATATGATGCATTTTTACTTATCTGAGGGAGAGTTGATGGGGTTCTACCTGAACAAGAGTCTGAGATCTTCAACAGGTTCACAGGATTAGTTGTCCTCTGGTTTTCGAGTCTCAGTCCCTGTCTCCCCCTTCTGTAGGCCATAGGATTTTATTCTAGAATTGTGGACCCAGGCAGATAGACCCTTCACTTTTACAGCAGTTGAAGTTACTAGGACAACCTGATATGGTCCTGTCCATTTCTCAGACAGCTGGCTTTGACTCCCTTTTTCTTGCCAGGTCTCTACTAACACTCAGTCCCCCGGCTTTACCTGGGGATTTTTCAAGTTTTCCTGTGGTCTAGGGAGGATCTGTTCTCAATATTGTTGGAGTTCTTCTTGAAAGCTTCCCAGGTCAATAATATGTTTTAAGAGAGTATTGCCATCCTCATTAAAAAACAAATCAGAAGTTAAGAATGGACATCCATACATCATTTCATAAGGGCTTAGTAATAGTGGCCATTTGGGGGCTGTCTGTACCCTCATGAGGGCTATGGATAACACTTATTATGTGTCTCTTGACATAGCTTGGCCAGAGCCCTTTTAAGAGTTTGGTTGGGTCTCTCTGCCTTTCCCAAAGCTTGAGGCCTCCAGGATGAGTGGAGATGGTATTTGATGCCTGAGTATGCGGCCAGGTTCTGGGATATCGTGGCAGTAAATGAGGGCCAATTGTCACTCTGAAGTGATTGAGGCAACCCAAACCTAGGTACTAGCTCCTTCAGCAGAGCTTAACAGACTTCTGTGGCTCTCTCTGTCTTAGTAGGGAACGCTTCAATCCATCCTGTGAACATGTCAATAAAGACTAGCAAATAACAAAACCCTTGGGTCTTTGGCATGGCTGTAAGTCCTGCTAGTCCTCTTCTGGGTATGATCCCCAATGTTGGACAGGTTTAATTAGAGGAGGTGCCCAGGGTCTGGTCTTTGGATTATTTCTTAGACAGGTATCACAATTCTGTGTGACCTGTCTAACAACCTTAGCCAACTAGGGATGGTAGAGAATGGGCTTGAGCAAGATTTCCAGATTATCTCTTCCAAAATGAGTACTTTTATGTAAGGAGTTAATAATTTTCCAAACCTGAGAGTCAGGGAGTATTACTTGGGCCTGATCANGGGATGGTAGAGAATGGGCTTGAGCAAGATTTCCAGATTATCTCTTCCAAAATGAGTACTTTTATGTAAGGAGTTAATAATTTTCCAAACCTGAGAGTCAGGGAGTATTACTTGGGCCTGATCAGTCTGAAACCACCCATGTGACCCAGTCTCCCAGCCCCACTCAGCATATCGGGAATGTTCCTCTGGGGTATAATCTGGAGTCAGAGTTTCCTTGGGGAAAAGGGGGCAAATAGCAGTGACAGGGGTAGCTTCCCTAGCAGCTGTTTTTGCCTCCTGATCAGCTTTTCTGTTTGCCTGGGCCTCCTCTTCTTGTCCCTTTTGGTGACCCGTACAGTGGATGACAGCTAATTTAGCAGGAAGTCTGACTACCTCCAGGAGCCTGAGAATGAGCTCTTTGTGTTTAATAGGAGAGCTTCGAGCACTGAGCATCCCTCTTCTTTCCAAATTGCTGCATGGGCATGCAGGATGAGGAAAACATACTTTTAGAGTCCATATATACATTAATCCTCTTTCCTTCCCCTAATTCCAAAGCTCTTGTCAGGGCAAAAAGTTCAGCTTTCTGGGCTGAAGTTCTGGGGGAAGAGTCCCACTTTCCCTAGTTTCTTCTAGGCTCACTACAGCATATCTTGCTTTCCTCTCTCGCTTTTCTACAAAACTACTGCCATCTGTGTACTATTTTTCCTCTGAGTCAGATAAAGTTATCTCTGATAGGTCCGGGTGAGAAAAGTGTAACTCGTCTATGATTTGCATGCATTGGTGATCCAAAGGGGAAGTAGGGGGATCTGGCAGTAAGGTGGCTGGATTTAAAGTCTGATAGACCCTCAACTTTATTACTGGAGTGTCAAAGAGGAGGGTTTGGTATTGGGTGACCCTTCCCCCTATCATCCACCTATCCCCTTTAGTTTCCAAGACTGTGTATACACTGGCGTATACACTGTGGTGGGCTGACCCAGGGTCAGCTTAGATGCCTCCTTAACCATAAGGGTGGTGACTGCTACTGCCCAGAGGCAAGTGGGCCACCCTCTGGCCACCTCATCTCGTTGTTTTGAGAAATAAGCCACGGGTCGTAATACAGGCCCCATCATTTGTCCTAACATCCCAAGAACAATTCCTATCCTTTCAGAAACATAAAGCCTAAAAGGTTTTTCCAGGTTTGGGAGGCCTAAAGCTGGGGCTGTAGTGATAGACTCTTTTAGAGCATTAAAGGCCACCTTGCAGGTCTCATCCCAGTCGAGTGGCTCTTCCTCTTTCCATCTTAACTTTTCATGTAGTGGTTGGGCCAGATTGCCATAATTAGGAATCCAGATCCTGAGAAACCCAGTCATTCCTAAAAATCCCCTAAGCTGTTTTTTTGTTTGGGGGTACAGGGTATTTAAGATGAGGGATTTCCTCTGGGGGTTGAGCATTCTTTTTCCTTCCATAATTATAAATCCAAGGATTTTACTTGGGTTAAGCTAATCTGAGCTTTCTTGGAAGATACTCGATAACCCTTAGTGTCCATTTGAGAGCTGGTAAACTCTGGACTAGCTATGAGCAAGTCATCCACATATTGTATTAGATTGCTGTTTGTTAAAGTTAATTCCCTTAGCCCTCTCCCCAAGGAAGTCCCCAAAATATGAGGGCTGTCCCTAAATCCTTGTGGTAGTCGAGTCCAGCAGAGTTGTGTGGCCTCCCTTGTTTCCAAGTCCTGCCACTCAAAAGCAAAGAGTTTTGGGGAATCAGGATGGAGAGGAATGCAAAAGAAGGCATCTTTAAGATCCAGCACTGAGAAGTACTTAGCATTTCCTGGGACTTGGGATAGGAGGGTATACGGATTTGGGACTATGAGGTGCATGGGAACCACAGCTTCATTAACAGCTCTTAGATCCTAGACGAATTGGTAAGATTTATCTTTTTTTTTTAACAGGCAGGACTGGAGTATTGCAGGGAGACTCACAGGTGATTAGAATTCCAGTATCTTGCTATTTGTTAACTAATGGTCTAAGACTTTCAAGAACTTCTGGTTTTAAGTGATATTGTCTTTTCCAGGGGTAGGGAGCATTTGGCCTCAGAAGAATCTTTACCAGAGGAACATTTATGGCTAGACCAGGGCTGGAGATATCCCACACCTGGGGATTGACCTCATCTAAGAAAGGGACAGTCTCCTCCTTTTCTACATCTAACTGTAAACATTCAGACACTAGGCAAAGGAAATTATTGACTTCTAGCTTTCCCCAAGTCACTCTGGTCTGGAGGCAGCGAAGAAGGTCTCTCCCCAGTAGGGGAGCAGGGCAACCAGGGATGTACAAGAAGGGGTGGGTTCCTTGCCAATTGCCCACCTTACAGTGGAGGGGCTTAGTAAAATTTCAGCTCCGGGGTTTTCCATCTACCCAATCACCATTTTAGTCTGGGAGTCTAAAAGTCCTAATCGGAAAGGAAGAACAGAGAAGGCAGCCCCTGTGTCTAAAAGAAAGTTCACATTCTTACCTTTTATTTGTAGAGTCACCCAAGGGTCGAGAGGAGTGATCTGGACCTCACCATTTGCGGGGGTTTCTCGAGCCTCTGGGTACTGTCAGTCCTGGTCACCCAGGACTAATACAGAGGGAGCAGGCTTAGGGGTCTCCATATGCCTTCCCTTAGGGCAATATGGGCACACCCTTTTCCAGTGCCCATCCTCTTTGCAGTAGGCACACTGGGTGTGTCTCAGATGCAGTGGATTGTTAGCATCCTTTTCCCTTTCTTGCTCTCCCCGACTCTTGTGTAGTGGCAGGATGAATCAAAGTCAGGATTTTAGCCTGTTGTTGGGCCAAGGCCTGGGTCTGCCTCTCTATTCTCCTATCTTTTCAGGCTTCCTTTAGCTCCCTTTTTGCTTCCTCCTCCTGGTCCCTGTTCAAAAACACCCTATTTGCCTCCTCCACCAAATCAGAAATTGGGGTCTCTGGTCCCTTTCCTAGTTTTTGTAATTTTCTCCTTATGTCTGGGGCTGCCTGGGTTATGAAGGAATGGGCCAACAGGCCTTTTCCTTCCGTACTTTTTATATCTGTCTTGGTAAAGATTTTAAAGGCTCTGTGAGTCTGCCCCAAAAAAGAGCTGGATTTTCATTCTCTTCCGGTGTAACCTCTTTTATCTTATTATAATTGACAACCTTTCGGACACCCTGGGTCATTCCCTGTAGTAGGCAAGTAATAAGGTGTCTTAAGGATTCCTTTCCTGCCCTTGTATTAGGATCCCAGTCTGGCTCTGTAGAGGTGATTGCCTCTTCGACAGGGGCCAGACAGACATCTACCTGCTGTCTTTCATCAGCCACTTTTCTAGCCTGATCGAGGATTCAAGGTTTTTCCTCATCCTTACAACACCGGGTGAGGATGACCGTTATATCCCTCCAGGTAAGGGAGAAGTTAAGGGTAAGACGTTCAAATTCATCCTTAAATTTTTGGGGGTTCTTGGAATATGAGCCCAATTGTTCCTTGCATTGGGTAATGTCTTGCATAGTGAATGGAACATGAACATGCATAGTTCCCTCCTCCCTGTCTGGTACCTCTCTTAGGGGCAGATTTTGTCTGAGGATGACCTTTCCTTCTGTGGAGGACAAAGCTTATTTCCTGATCGTAACCCCATGGGGGAGGGGGCATATGGAGGAGGAGCTGAGGTGATGGTGAGTGACTTCCCTTCAGATCCCATGATTTCTGGGCCTAGCCTCCTGACTTCTGGGTCCGAGCTCATAACTTCTGGGTGTGTCTTACCCTTCTTTCCCCGTGAAGCAGAGGAGGTCAAGAGAAGGTCAAGGGGATCTTCTGTTTCAGACCTTGCTAAAAGGATTTTGGAAGAGCGTTTATCAAAGTCCTCAAGCTTATTTTTTCCCTTTTTCCCGGAATCCTGGTAGAGGACCATAAAGGCTTGGACATAGGGAACCTCCTTGTATTTACCCTCGCATTTGGAGTGTCTGCCTGCAATGCCAGAGACCCGGGTTCGATTCCTGGGTCAGGAAGATCCCCTGGAGAAGGAAATGGCAATCCACTCCAGCACTCTTGCCTGAAAAATCCCATGGACTGAGGAGCCTGATAGGCTATAGTCCATGGGGTCGCAAAGAGTCGGACATGACTGAGCGACTTCACTTTCTTTCTTTCTTTGCAGTATAGACTGAGCTGTAAAATGGTGTTGTATCCAAGTGATCTGACTGGGGCCATTNCTGAGGAGCCTGATAGGCTATAGTCCATGGGGTCGCAAAGAGTCGGACATGACTGAGCGACTTCACTTTCTTTCTTTCTTTGCAGTATAGACTGAGCTGTAAAATGGTGTTGTATCCAAGTGATCTGACTGGGGCCATTTTCCCCTCCTCCCAGGGAGTGAGTAGGCTAGTATTGAGTACAGTATTTGATAAGTTTTTTCTTTTTTAGCCCTTCCAGTTGGTATCCCTCCTAGTGGGCCAAAAGACAACCCAGCAGGGTGTCTAAGGGCAGCTAGGCTTATTTCCCATTTTAGTGGTGGTATAGTTTATATCTCGTTCCTAGGGGACCAATATTGGGGTGGATACCCCTATATCTGACTCTAGAGAGATGGTAAGCTCTCTGCTGGTTGCAAATTGCCTGACTGTATATGCACCAAAGGAAATGTTCAGTAGTAAGCACAATCAACGAGGCTGAAGGACTNGCCATTGCCTTCTCCAATGCATGAAAGTAAAAAGTCAAAGTGAAGTCGCTCAGTCGTGCCCGACTCTAGCGACCCCATGAACTGCTGCCTACCAGGCTCCTCTGTCCATGGGATTTTCCAGGCAAGAGTACTGGAGTGGGGTGCCATTGTCTTCTCCTCTTGCTTCTTAAAGAAGGCCTATATCACTATTAACTTCTAAGAACTGTTTTTGCTGCATCCCATAGATTTTATATAGTTTTGTTTTCCATTGGCATTTCATCCATTTCATCCCTTTGCTGTTCATTGTAGTTATCACTTTCACAGGAAGTTTTAGATTCTTTTTTATTTTTTGTCTGTATACTGCCCTATTTAAGTCATTTACTTGCTAACTGGGTGATTTTCTCTTTCCTATTGATTCTTATTTTCTAGAGAAGATCTTTCAAATTTCCTTCAGGATAGGTTTAGAATTGCTGAATTCTTTTAGTTTTGCTTGCCTGAGAAACTGTTCTCTCTACTATTATAGATGATAATCTTGATGGGTAGAGTCCTAGGTTGCATAATTTTCCCTTTCAGGACTTCCCCTTTGGCCTGTAACATTTCTGTGGAGAAATCAGCTAATAGCCTTAGGGAAATTCCTTTGTAATTAACTCTTTTTGTCTTATTGTCTTTAGAATCATCTCTTTAACTTTTGACACTTTAATAATATCTTGGTGTAGGTCTGTTTGGGTTTTTCTTATTTGGGACCCTCTGTACTTCCTGTTCCTGAATATCTGTTTCCTTCCTTAGGTTTAGGAAGTTTTCAGCCATAATTTCTTAAAATACATTTTCAAACCCATTTTCCCTTTCTTCTCCTTCTGGGATCCCTATTATGCACAAATTGGCATGCTTTAATTATTCCATAGGTCTCTTATATTTATTTTAGTATTGTTTAAATTTGTTTTTTTGTTTGCTGTTCTAATTGGTTGATTTACATTATTCTATCTTTCAAATCATTTATTCTTTCTTCTGCATTATTTATTCTACTATTATTTGCCTTTCATCCAGCTTTCCTCTCTGCAAATGAATTTTATAATTTTTCTTGGTTTCTCCTTATAGTTTCTAGTTCCTTTTTATGGTACTCTACATTCATTCAATTCCTAATTGCTTCAGTATTTTCATTATTTCTTCAGTCTATCTGGAGAGGTCTATTTCATTGTTTATTCTTTCAGGGCAATTCTCTTGATCTTTTAATTGGGAATGGTTCCTCTACTCCAGGGCTTCCCTGGTGGCTCAGAGGTTAAAGTGTCTGCCTGCAATGTGGGTTCAATCCCTGGGTCGGGAAGATCCGCTGGAGAAGGAAATGGCAACCTGCTCTAGTACTCTTGTCTAGAGAATCCCATGGACGGAGCAGCCTGGTGGGCTACAGTCCGTGGGGTTGCACAGAGTCGGACACAACTGAGTGACTTCACTTACTTACTTACCTCTGCTGCTGCTGCTAAGTTGCTTCAGTCGTGTCCAACCCTGTGCGACCCCATAGATGGCAGCCCACCAGGCTCCCCCATCTCTGGGATTCTCCAGGCAAGAACACTGGAGTGGGTTGCCATTTCCTTCTCCAATGCATGAAAGTGAAAAGTCAAAGTGAAGTCACTTAGTCATGTCCAACTCTTAGCAACCCCATGGACGGCAGCCTACCAGGCTCCTCCGTCCATGGGATTTTCCAGGCAAGAGTACTGGAGTGAGGTGCCATTGCCTTCTCCGTACTTACCTCTACTTTTATATTTTTCTTGCTCTGTGAGTTTAAGAGGGAACTCTACTGTTGTCTTGGAGGGCTGTTTTTATGCAGCAGCATCCCTCTGTAACCTGTGTGGGTTTAATAGTTTATGGTGCAAGGGCTGTTTTTGGTATGGATGCCTGTCACCTCTCTCCTCACTGTATGCTGCCCATTGTCCCCTTGATAGGAGGTGTAACTGGTGGTGTGGTGACCAGAGCCAGGGGCATCTCCTCTTTGCTGTGTGATTGTCACTGCCCTGTCAAGGGCAGGGTCTGCTCCCTAGTTGTTGGAGTATAAGCCCCTGGTCTGATTCTGAGCTGTATTTTGAAGTAGCCAGGACTGGAGTGCTCCCACCGGGAGAGGGGCTCGTGAGTATTCCTCTGCCGGAGCTGTTCACTGGTGAGTATACTGAGTCACCTGTCACCCGTGTGTGAGCTCACAGAGTACACTGTTGCTGGCATTGCCCTCAGCTCTGCCTCAACTGTGGGAATGCCAGTGATCCGCTCTGATGCTCCTCAGGTGCTGTTTTCAGAAGGCCACCAAAGCAGATTCACTGAAATCAGGTTCTAGGAGTACAGTAATCATGCACCTGGACCTGCTGTGGGAGCTGTGAAGCAGCTCAGACCCTGGCCTGGCCCTGCCCCTGCATATGCTGCTGCTGCTAAGTCGCGTCAGTCGTGTCCGACTCTGTGCAACCCCATAGATGGCAGCCCACCAGGCTCCCCCGTCTCTGGGATTCTCCAGGCAAGAACACTGGAGTGGGTTGCCATTTCCTTCTCCAATGCATGAAAGTGAAAAGTCAAAGTGAAGTCTCTCAGTCGTGTCCGACTCTTCGTGACCCCATAGACTGCAGCCTACCAGGCTCCTCCATGAGATTTTCCAGGCAAGAGTACTGGAGTGGGGTGTCATTGCCCCTGCATATACACACCAATAAAGCTCACAGCTGCTAAGGGCAGACCCATGCCAGCTGTTGGAGCACCCATGGCTCAGGTGTCCCACAGACACTGAACTCACACAGCCCGTGGCAAAGGTGTAAGTCCATGGCTTATACAGCCATGGGGAGAGAATTCATCCCTGCTTCCCAAGTCATGCAGTCCCTGGGGCTTAGCTGTGTCCTCAGCCCTGCCTCTGCAAGTGGGTAACTCACTAGTGTTTGTTCCCGGACACCACCAAGGAGAAGGGGGCACTGTGGAGTGGAGAAAGAGGCTGCAGTGGCTTGCCTGACCTTCATGTGCCACTTAACAATAGCGCCTCATTCCTATAGCAGCCCAGGCTTCCTCCACAAATACTCCTGATTGTGTAGTACCACTCTCCAGCCCCTTCAGGCTGTCTTCATGCAGCTAACATCAGTTCTCTCCCTGGGTCTGTCCCCTAAACCCCGAGTTTCAATGCCCAGCTACTACCTGTAATAGTGGACACAAATTTCAAGCTGGGGAATGAGTGCATGGGCATAGACCATCTGTAGGTGTCTCTGCCACAAATCAGTTGTTGCATTCTCCTCTGAGCCTCTGAAGCTGACTTTCTGTCCCAACTGATCTCTCTCCTGGTGAGGGGGCTTCTCAGAATTCAGGGAACTTCCCTCTTTTTCCAGTTCCCTCCCGTGGCTGCAGGTCCTGCCCTGCTTGCTTCCCCCTGACCCCCACCATTTCACCCTACCTGGTTACATAGAGATCTTTCTTGTCCTTTCAGGTGTTTGCGGTTTTCTGCTAGTGTTCAGGAGGTGTTCAGTGAGAATTGTTTCATTTATAGGTGTATTTTTAAGTTAATTAGCTGAAATGTTTACCTTTATTTTATATTGGAGGATAGCTGATTAGCAATGTTGTAATGGTTTCAGGTGGACAGCAAAGGGACTCAGTCAGACATATACATGTGTTCCTTCTCCCCTAAACTCCCCTCCTATCCAGGTAGCCATATAAAACTGAGCAGACTTTCCTGTGCTGTGTAATAGATGCTTCTTGGTTATCCACTTTAAATACAGCAGCGTATACATGTCCATCCCAAACTCCCTAACTATCCCTTCCCACATCCTTCCCCACTGGTAATCATAAATTCATTCTCTAAGTCTGTATGTATCTATTTGGTAAATAAATTGATCTGTATCATTTCTTTCTAGATTCTCCATTTGAAGGATAACACATGGTATTTCTTTCTCTTACTGTACCCAGTATGGCAATCTTTAGATCCATCTATGTTGCTGCAAATGGCATTATTTATTTCTTTTCTATAGCTGAGTAATATTTCATTGTATACATGTATTTTTGATGTATTTGTAGGAGGAGGTGAGTGCCAGGTCCTTCTATTCCACTATCTTGATGAGAGCTCCATCAGATATTTTTCAACTTCCTTACTATTTTCTCAGTCTTCATTCACTACTCAGTTCCAAATTCAATGGCATGTATTTCATGTTTTACTCACATCTGCACTCTACTTCAGTACCAAGTTTGTATCAGTTAATCATTACTACAATGTGGCTGCTGAGCAAACAACCTCAACTCAGAAGTTTTAAACAAGAGAACAGTTTATTCTCAGATGTGAGGTTGGCGGCTCCTGCATTTAAGCGGTAGGTCCAGCTAACCCTGATTCACGGTTCAGGTCTACTCCACATGCGATCATTGCAGGACACTGGCGGAAGGAATAATAGCTACCCAGAGAAGCTTTTATTATGATAGTGGTGGAGCTACAGAGAGAACAGTGGAAACTCTTGAGGCTCTCACCACCTATTCTTGGAAGTGGCATTTTGTTACTTCTTACCCCACCTGCCATTGACTAAGGAAGACCTGTAGCTGAGCCTAAAGTCCAGTAACAACAACAACAAAAATACAACACCCTTGATGAGACCATGGCAGAATATCCATGCAGGGAAGGACTGGGTATATAAAATTACTGTAAATAATTTTGTGTATCACACTTTGAGAGCCCTGAATAGCCCTGCCTGCCATCAAGACTTTATAAGTAGGGCCAACACAAAGAGTATCTGCTTCTTTATTTGTTGTCATTCAGTTGCTCAGTTGTGTCCAACTCTGTGACCCCATGGACTGTAGCACATCAGGCTTCCCTGTCCTTCACCATCTCCCAGAGTTGGCTCAAATTCATGTCCATTGAGTTGGTGATGACATCAAACCATCTCATCCTCTGTTGTCCCCTTCTCCTCCTGCCTTCAATCTTTCCCAGCATCAGGGTCTTTTCAAATGAGTCAGTTCTTCGCATCAGGTGGCCAAATTATTGGAGTTTCACTTCAGCATCAGTTTTTCCAATGAATATTCAGGACTGATTTCCTTTAGGATTGACTGGTTGGATCTCCTTACAGTCCAAGGGACTATCAAGAGTCTTCTCCAACTCCACAATTCGAAAGCATCAGTTCTTCGGCACTCAGTCTTCTTTATGGTGCAACTGTTACATTCATACATGACTACTGGAAAAACCATAGCTTTGACTATATGGACCTTTGTTGGCAAGGTAATGTCTCTGCTTTTTAATATGCTGTCTAGGTTTGTCATAGCTTTTCTTCCAAGGAGCAAGCGTCTTTTAATTTTATTGCTGTAGTCACTGTCTGATTTAGAGCCCAAGTGGTTTTGGAGCCCAATAAAATAAAACCTGTCACTCTTTCCATTGTTTCCCCATCTATTTGCCATGAAGTGATGGAACCAGATGCTATGATTTTCATTTTTTGAATGTTGAGTTTTAAGCCAGCTTTTTTCACTCTCCTCTTTCACCTTCATCAAGAGGCTTCTTTATTGCTGAGTTCTTAATTCTAAAATTATAATCAGTTCATCATTATTCTGTAGTTTCCAGTTTGACACTGGAAAGCAAGTATATGTTGTTGTCAATTCACTCTGAAAAATACCTTCTGTTGCTTAGTCATTTTTATGCTGGATGGACAAAATACTAACTCATGATGAAAGTTACCACCCCCTTTCTTATTGCCACAGTACTAGAATGGTCACTAGATCTTTAATGTCATCTGCAATCACTTGGTTTATATTAAGTCCCACGACATCCTTCATAAATGTCCACAGATTTTTGAGAGAGTAACACACTCTATATTCCCATTGTTCAAACTTTTACCCACTTTGATCTGAGAATCCATTTAGGCCATCTGAGAGTCCATTTAGATTGTGTATTGACAATCTTAGTTGAATGGCCTATGGCACAAATTTTCTCATTGTTTCGTTCCCCTTAGTATTTGGTAATTTTTGCTCTGCCATCTAACACCAAAATCCAGCAACTTACTAACAAATAAGATGTTCTAAATTTTGAGTTAGTACTGATGCTGAAGCTTCAATACTGTGACCACCTGATGCAAAGAACTGCCTCACTGGAAAAGGCCCTGATGCTGGGAAAGATTGAAGGCAGGAAGAAAAGGGGACAGCAAAGGATGAGATGGTTGGATGACATCACCAACTCGATGGACATGAGTTTGAGCAAGCTCTGGGTGTTGGTGAAGGACAGGGAAGCCTGTTGTGCTGCAGTCCATGGGGCCACAAAGAGACACAACTGAACTGAACTAAAATTTTGCGTACTATCTAAAGGTATATTCTAGTGCATTTACTCAGAGCACAATAATGTACATTTGTCTGTATTTTGGAAAATATGTTTATATTACCATAACAAGGTGTAAAGGAGCTACCTAACTTGAAAATTTTGCCATTAATAAGTAGCTCTTTTCTAGTCCAATTCTGTCATCATGTGTTTTGTTGCATTATTCAAATTACCTAATTCCTTGGGTTTGGAAGAGTAATTCATATAAGAATAAAATACTTAGAATAAATTGTAAAAAAGGGTAATTCTAAAAAAGTTGAGAGAAAGTAAAGGAGATGGAAATAGATGGAAAAATGAAACAGACGTAAGGCTGAAAAAAATCTGTATTTTCCCGAAGTGGATCAATATATTCAGTGTAATCCCAATCACACTTCTAGCAGGCTTTTTTGGAAAATAGCAAGCTGATTCACAGAGTATGATGCTTAAATATGTGGTAGTATAGAGTATTGATTCAGGACTCATCCTAAGACTTGGACTCCTGGCTGTACCAGCTTCTATCTCTATGTGTGACTTTTGACAAAATAGTTTTACAACTCACTGTGATATTTGCTTTGTCTGAAATTTGGTAAGTCTTCTCACTTTGCAAACAACATTTATAATTTTTCTATAAATTTATGTGTTGGTTTTTTTCAAATGGGCTACTAACTTTGTTCCATAACAGAGACAACATCAAACTCAGCTCTCTCTGAACTTTCATTCTCTCATTTCTATAGGCAATAGCAATAGTAACCCACCTCATAGAATTTCTGTGTAGATTAAATGAGATAATGCAAGCTACTTAGCAAAGTCCCTGGCACACAACAGAGATTCAAAAAAATGTGATTATCTAAAGGGAAAAAAAGAGTAATAGATGTGAATGAGAGTTGAACACAGCAATGCTTTTGTAACTCACACTATACTGGCTATGGAATGATTAAATGAGACCAGGTCTTGAGCCTCACATACAACTCGCATATGAAAAATGTCTCTTTTTTTTTTTAAGACTATTTTGGGACTATTAAAGTAAGCCAGCTACCTGTAGTGTATCAGCTCGAGCAAGAAGGACCACTATGAAGGAAAAGGAACAAGGGATTTATGATAGTACTTAGTGAATTCTGGAAGCTGGTAATGGCACCTATGAAAAGCCCTTTCCAGTGTTTAAGAAGGGCCAGGGTCATAGAATGTCATCAGGACGCGCATTTAAGATAAAAAGCTGGGCATAAAATGGGTGAAAGCAGAGGCAAATTGGAATCTGAAAGAGTAAACAGGAACCCACTAGACAAACTGAAACTGCCCACAGCTATCTCTCACTGCATCTAAAACTGACCACACAGGAATCTGTATGTAAAGCTGGCATACTTGACCTCATAGCTCTGCACGTGCCTGGCCCAGGTCTCAGAGAAGCTGAGAATATCCAGTGGGGATATTCTCAGAATATCCATCAACAAAGTATAGCTGAAGATCAGCTACAACATGTGCGAGTTGCAGCTATGTTTGAGGTCCTGCACTAACCTTCCAACTATTGCTGCTGCTTCACTTCCATCTTTCACATCTTACATAATTTGTTTTGTAGTTAACCCTAACTTGGAATCAAATAGGAAAGAGAATTCTGGAAAATGTATTTTTCAGTAAGAGCATTTTTTTGCCCCTGTGGTAAATTACCATGTCTTACTTTTATCACTGAATATTAAACCCTGCCATAAACATATAAGAGTAAATGCTTTCTGTGAGTTTGAGATATTAAGAACAATCATATATTGATAGATAATTTATTCTATGTATTTAACTTTCATTGAATACTCATTATATATCAGGGATATTTCTCATCACATTGTCACATTACCATAATAATCTTCACAACTGCATAGTTGTATATTCTCTTATTTACCATGATCTTCATTTAAAAATTAAGCTCAGACATAAAATAACTACCAGAGAACCCAGAATACATGGCAAAATGTGAATCTGAACATGGGTCTTTGATGTCAAAGTAGAGATGCATTTTCTTAAGAATTATATTTTTGTTTTGTTTTTTTAAAAAAAGAAGATCATGGTGAAAAATATTAAGAAAAAAATGCCCCAAATTTTTGATGAGCTTGAACATGATAGTGGCAGGTAGATGGAAGCAATGAAAATTAGATGGCTTGAAAATAATTCACTTTAAAAAGGCATTAAATCCAGAGAAAAAGTAAAAAAGGTAAAATGGTCTTCACATATGTGAAAAATCCTTAGCTTCATTGGATGGTTGTCAAAAGGTCATGATTAGGTAATTGACAGGAAGACACCAACACATACAGACTAAGGATATGGGTTCTTTTAATGCAGGTAAAATATATATATTTCACTACAAACAGGCAGCTATACAAACCAGGGAAAATACCAGCACATCTGGACAGAAAGGCAAAGGCAAGCCCTCTAACCCTTAAAGTCCTCTCAAAGCAATCTTTCTATCTGGAGACTACCTAATCTGAGTAAGGATTCTGTCACATCTTTCAAACTGATTTGACTTAGCATTCTCAAAGCTTTGGTAACCTCTGGCTCTTTCTAACTGTTATTGAAACTCTGGCTATGTGCTTGACTCCTCACCAGGTTCAAGAAATGTGTAAAAATCTCAGCACAGGCCTGAGTTGAATTTTCCCAGGTATAGCATGCCCCTAAGCTTCCCAGGCCTCAGGATTGTGGGTGACCCATTCTGCTAGGAGAGTTTTCCTATCCAAACATGGCTGGGTCGGTAAAAGGAAATGATCTTACATGGAAACTAGGGCCTAATTTTGGTACAATAAGATATTCTGTGATAGTGGGACTTCAAGAGACTGGAATGAGGGTGAGAGAATCCCTGAGTTAAGCTTTTTAAAATATAAAATAGATCCTTTTTCTCACTGGTTTGCTTTGTGATTCTAGACATCTCAAAATATCTTCCAAAATTGTATTCAACCAAATTTTATTTAGTCATTTATTTAGAAGATATTTACTGAGCACCCACCATATACCAGGTACTGCCAAGAGTGTCAAAAAATGGAAGACTTGATTACCTAGGTTTTAAGAGATTGTAAAAAACTTTTGTGATAGACACCAAATAAAGTTACCAGACTTCTATAATTTGATACTTCCTCTTCCTTTGTAAGTAGTATACCTGTTTTCTATAAGCAATTTTCACAGATATATGTGTGGCTTCCTTGTTATGTTGGCTGCCAACGTGGATTCCATGTAGATCAAGACTTGGCCACCACAACATTCAGTTATTAGCAAATTATTCATAGAAAGAACATATTCAACGTTGTGGAGAAATTCAAAAACTTATCTTTCTCAGTAAATATTTTAAATACCCTGACTAGCAATCAGTTCTTAGTAATTTTTGAATTTTTTGTTCAATCAAAATGTAGCAGTCAGGTTTTGTGAAATAATTATGAACAATTTGTGCTGACATAAAGACATTTGTGAGCATTTTATATTATTTTTCACCTTTCACAGTATGTGCACATGTTAAACCAAGTACCTGTCATGTTCCACACACTTTACAGGTGTTGATAATATTGCCCTTCTTGTTTTAATAACTTTCTGGGAACTTCTCTAGGTCTGTATTAAGGACTAACTCGATACTAGGTGTATTTCCTATGATTACTTTTCTCACTGTTCATTCTAATAACATGGACATTTCCTGCTTTGAATTTCCCTCATCAAATTCATAAGCACAAAAAGACAAATAGTTGCACAAGATCAACAACATCAAAAACAAAAAAACAGTCTCTTGACTCATTGAAGGCAATTGCTTTCATTCACTTTAATTACTGTTGGTATTTTCTTCCATATGCCTACATATACATTGAGAAGTCTCTTGATTTTACAGTTTTAGTTAGCATCTATTGAGGAGGAAAACCTCCTTTATGTTTCCTCCACCTCTCCTCTATCCACGCGAGCCCTCGTGTGCATGCACATGCACACACTCACACATATACACCACACCTCTCATGCATCAACTTCCCCAAAGCTACATAATAATATTGGGTTATAACAATATTCAATTTTAACAACATTAAAACTGCAGCAATAGCACCATTGTTCAGCTGTATCATATTCTGTGATCCCTTTGCCTTATTTTACATATACTTTTCTCTTTTTTAAAAAAATTATAGAAGTTTCAGGTGTGCAGCGCTACAGCTTAACATCTGGACACACAGCACTAGAGAGATCATCACCGCAAGTCTGGTTACCAGCTGTCACCATGGTTGACCCCCTTCACCCATTTTTCCCTACCCTCAACCCCCTTCCCCTCTGGTAACTGCTGATCTGCTCACTAGATCTATGAATTTGCTTTTTTTTTTTTTTTTCAATTCTAAATAAAAGTGAAATCAGGAAATCAGTGTTCTTTTCATCCAGCTTACTGTTTTTGTTTTGTTTTGTTTTTAACTTTTCTTTCTCTCTGTACTTCTCTCATCAAGGATTCCTGGTTTCATGAACCCCAAATCTGTCTCCTACTTTGCTTTCACCCTTTTGGTAAACACAGATTCTAGTAACTTCCTGAGAAGAGCAAATGGAAGGCAACTTTTTTGAGACCTTGCATGTCCATGTCTGATGTTGTCTTGTAACACTTATTTGGATAGGTTTGACTGAGTATGAGAATCCTGTGTAGAATTTCTAAAGCAATTCTACTTTTGTTTTCTGGTTTCCAGAGTTAGTTTTGAGAAGTCTGAAGCTATTATAATTCCCAATCCTTGTATGAAACCCATTCTCCATTTTTTTGTATAAAGTTTTTGAATTACCTTTTTGGGCCCAGTTATATGCTGTAATCTTATTAATTGTTCTTTTTAATCTGAAAACTATCACCTTAAATTCTGGGAAATGTTTTCAAATAATTAGTCAGTAATTTATTAATTTTTCTCATTGTGTTTTTTTTTTAAACTTCTATTCTTTGAATGTTAATCTCCTGTAGTAAACTCCTGATTTTATCATCTTTCTCCCTCCTTTCTATATATTTTCCTAATTTTGGGGAAATTTGCTCAATTTCATAATTTAATTCTTCATATGAGTGTCTTGTTCCTGCAGTTATTTACAAGGGCACCCTTATATTCTTTTCTCTTTTTTTACAACTTCCTTTTCTTATTTGAAGGCTGCAACAATTTCATTCTTTATTTGAAGACATAAATCATAATTTTTAAATCTTTTTTTTTGCACTCTTGTTTTAAAATTATTAAAAATTCTTTTTTCTCTTTGGTTTATTTGTACTCTATCTCCCATGTTATGGGACATTCTTTCCTTATAAAATTATCATCCATTCATGGAGCCTGGTAGGCTGCAGTCCATGGGGTCGCTAAGGGTCGGACATGATTGAGCGACTTCACTTTCACTTTTCACTTTCATGCATTGGAGAAGGACATGGCAACCCAATCCAGTGTTCTTGCCTGGAGAATCCCAGGGATGGGGGAGACTGGTAGGCTGCCGTCTGTGGGGTCGCACAGAGTCGGACATGACTGAAACGACTTAGCAGCAGCAGCATATTTCAGTTGAAGTGCTAAGAAGCTGCTATGATCCTCTGTGCCTATGGCTGGGCTTATATATTGGTTCTCTGAAATATAAGGTGCTCAAGCTAAACAATTTTACCAGGAGATCTGAAATTCTCATACCTGTAGGATGTTTTCTACCAAAAGGAATTCTTTACTTTTCTTACTGGGATTTATAGTCTGGCTGCCACTCTTCCTACTCATGCGGGAAGGTGTTCAGGATATAGATTTTCATATAATCCCACTGTTTTCAGGATAAGACTCTCCACCTTCAGCTGTATTTCTTTGGTACAGACTCATCATGATTCCCTGGTAACTCAGTAGTAAGGAATCTGCCTGCAGTGTAGGAGGCCCTGGTTTGATTCCTGGGTTGGAAAGCTCCCCTGGAGAAGGGACAGATTACTCACTCCAGTATTCTTGGGCTTCCCTGGTGGCTCAGATGGTAAAGAATCTCCCTGCAATGTGGGAGACCTGGGACCTGGGTTCAATCCCTGGGTTGGGAAGATCCCCTGGAGGAGGGCATGGCAACCCACTCCAGTATTCTTGCCTGGAGAATCCCCATAGACAGAGGAGCCTGGTGGTCTGTAGTCCATAGGGTCACAAAGAATTGGACAAAACTGAGCACAGCACAGCACAGACTTAGAGATTAAACCCCTTATTTTCAAGCAGTCTAGGGGATGTCATATGGCATAAAATGTGCCATAACTCTTGTAGCAGGAACACCCTGTCCAGACAGGAGCACTGTATTTTTGAGCAGAATTACAATGGACTCACAATCTACCCACTGAGAAAATAATGTCCTTAAACAGTTCTACGTCACCAGTTTTAAGTTCTTACAGAACATGTTAGAAAGTTGCTAAATTAATATAAATTAATACCAGCAAATTCTACAACTACACAATGCAATGGACATCAAGTCACAAAAATACCATATTCTTTAAAACTTACCCTAAATCCCTCATCATGCCTCATAACTCTGTTTCCATGATCTCTGTGCTCCTGTATCATGTGTTCTCAATTCCTACAACTTCACTGGTTTTCTTCACACTGGGCCCTTTCCTGCTGGGTTTGTTGGTTCCTTTTAGATATGGCTTTCTCTTAATCACCAGGCAAGGTCAGCTCTCTCCATCTCTCATAACTTCCATCTTAATGAGGAAATAATTTCTTCACCCTGTGTCAGTATCATATTTAATAATATGTTTTAAAAAGAAAAATTTAATAGTACTCTTGGGCTTCCCTGGTGGCTTGGGGATAAACAATCTGCCTGCCAATTCAGGAGACAAGGGTTTAATCCTGGGTTGGGAATATCTCCTAGAGAAGGAAATGGCAACCCACTCCAGTATTCTTGCCTGGGAAATCCCATGGACAGAGGAGCCTGGTGGGCTACAGTCCGTGGGGTCACAAGGAGTTGACACGACTTATCAAATAAACAACAACAAATATTCCTCCTAGAAACAGAGGATAAAAATTCCTCTCAGTTTCAAGATAGCACAACATTCAAACTAGATTCACTACAGCGTCTTTTCCTGGTGAGGTTAGATGTGTTTTATGATCATCTAAAATTCCTATTCCTTAGACACCTTCAAGTAGAAGGGTGGGCCAAACTTTAACTTATATTTTCTCCTGACTCTCTATTTTAGAGTTGAGTTCCTGATCTATTGAAGGTTCATGGTATGTGAGGCAGGTAACTGCTAATATACACCATGATATCTGGTATTCTTTCAGACCATTTGAAATGCCCCCTGAAGAAGACCCTGCATTCAATCCTGCATAGAAATACAACTCACAAATGTATTAAAGGGGGGTATTTGGGAAAGAAAACAGGAAACTCTTTCTTTATTGGTGTCTCTCTCTCTCTCTCACACACACATACACACCTCTGCCTTTGGCAGTTAAAAATTATGACCAAATGCTTCTTAGTAGCTCCAGTTGCTATGAGGTTATAAAGGAAGACAGCTGATCTCTAAGGTAACAAGGGTCCAAGTCAAACAAAACCTTTAGATTAAAGTCAACACTTTTAAATTAAAATGAAATCATATCCTGGGCTGGATGTGAAGTGCAGGTGTTTCTTACTTTCTATGCCCAACAGTCTTAGCCATACAGGTGGTAATTAGAGCCTCATAGTTCAAAACTTCCAGCCAAACTCTTCTTTTGGTTTCCTGATAAACCTTTACCTGAAAATAGTAAATGTTTGAAATATAAGAGAAATTCAGACAGACAGAAGACAAAGGGTCCTCGAGAAAGCCTTCTGTTTATTCCTGGACAAGTGGGTCAGGAGTCAGGGTCATGCCCTCTCCTGATGTGTTTCCAAATAAGGCCCAGATGCTAAATTTCAAAGACAATAGGGTTTGTGATGGTTTCCTTTTAGCAACATATTTCTTGCTATGAAGGATACAAATATAATTTACTCTTCTACACATTTATGTCCTTCTTTCTCTTTTTCTCTCTTATTTATTCTTTCCATATCTTCAGTCTACACCCCCACCCCAATGCCCTATCTGCCATGGCAGAAATAACACATGTGAGAAAAACACAGAATTTAATGACCTCATAAATGTCTATGTTTGAGCTCAACTTTTAAAAATTGAAGTTTTAGGCTGGAGTCTCTTCTAATCTGCATGGAATCCAGATATTGAAAATATGCAATATTTCTATATTGAATATTAACCACTTTTGGTGATAATTGATATGATAGCAAATAATATGAAGATGCATTTTAATTACCAATTCTTTCCTTTAATGCATCAAAAGGGGTGTTAATATAAGAGCCAGTATTGCTTGGGTGCTTACTATGTTCCAGGCAGTGATAAATATTATCTCATTAAATCACTTTAACAGTCCTATGAGGGATCATCTCCACTTTATGGATGAAGAAAGGAAAGCAGGGAACATTTACCTAGTTGAGAAGCAACAATGCCAGAGCTGGAACACAGACATCAACTCCCCAGAGCCTGGACTCATCAGGAGTGGATGATAGGACCTCTCCATGTGGTTGTGTACTATATACGAGAGAACTGTTAATCAAAGAAAGTTAGAATGAAAGAGGCTAAGAGACCCTCTAGTCTACCCTCTCTACACACAGAGAAATGGAGGCTGTGTATGACATCCCTGAGTGCCTGCCACCCAGCCTCTGTGGAGCCGACATGTTTGAAATTCACCTGCTATTCTATTCGGTCAGCCTGAGTCAGCTCTGGACGGTATTAAAACAAGGTGGAAGAAGTCTCCTGGCAACGCTCCTGGAACACTAACCTTGGCCTAACAGCCCAGTCCTCAATTTGTCTTTCTCTCAGTTCACTCAGACATGTCTTCCCTTTCTTTCTCAAATATCTTGTTTTGCTTTCCATTAGATTAAAAAGGAATGAAAGCTTGTTTCATGAGGCCTTTAGAATCTGATAATTATTGTTGTTCTTTTTAAATATTTTCTAAATTAATTCATTTTTAATTGAAGGGTAATTTCTTTACAATATTGCTTTGATTTCTCCCGTACATCAACATGAATTAGCCATAGGTGTACCTACGTCCCCTCCCTTTTGAACCTCCCTCCGCAATGACTGTTATTATTGCTATTATTTTGAGTTTCCACCCCTCCACTTTGTAACAGCTGTAGGCTGCCTGTTTTTAAAAAGTATGTTAAAAACCACACTTCTCTCTGTGGATCGTTTTGGAAAACGTGGGCATTCCTTTCGAAAAAAAGCCGTTTTTGTGAAGCTGAGGTCAAGGGTACCCATTCTAAGGTCAACTTCAACTGGAGAGCCGTGATCCCACTTCAGGGGCTACCCTGCAGCGCCCACGGGGAGTGGCGGTGGAGTCAAGCGCCAAGGACAAAAGAGCGGCCTGAGTCCTGATGCTGTTTTTCTCGAAGGTAAATGAGAAATCAAATCCTCCCCGCTCCCGGCAGCACTGTCCTCTCTGAACATGACATTAACTTCCACAAACGAGCCTGGTGGTAAAGGGGGTGATTAGCCAGATAGGCCTTAACAGCTGGGTTCCCGGAGCTGGCAGCGGGTGGGGGAGGGCCACTGTCGGGCCCGGGTCTTGTAGTTCTATCAGCAGCGGCGGCCGCAGCGGATGAAAAGCTTCTAGAGGTGGGGGCAGGGGAGAGCCCAGACTGTAAACATCGCTTGCCTGTTGCCTAGAAGCAGTGGCAGCAAACAATCCAAAGACTGCTCCTAGATTTTCGAAATTTCCTTTATATGCAGGGCTCTGTTTCTTTTTAAAATATGCGGCCATTTTATGAGGTCATCAGCTCTTATGCGACACCTTCGTCTATTTTAATCATTCCCCAGCCACCAGGTGGACTTGCTTACCTAAAAAGGGTCATTTATTGTTTAACAAAACCTTGTTCACCTTAGTGTGTTAATTCTGGTGCTTGCATAAACCTTTTAATGACTACTCTGTGTTAGGTATTCATATTTGTAAGAATCCACAGAAACTGAAAAATATACTGATTTGTTTATAGGAAAAATTTGATAGTTCTGACAGTTTTCTGAAACAAGCTGTGATGACGGGCAAGAGTTCTGTATTATAAATTGGTTAAAAATGTGCTAACAGTAATGTTGTAGGCTCTCTGGCAGAAATGAACTATGAAATATCTCACACACACAGCAAGGAAAGGGCAGGGAAGTAATAGTGGAAGATTTTAATTACCAACGCATAGGACAGGATTACATCAAGTGGAAGAAGGAAGGCTGGATCTGGTGCAAAGCTGCTTTCTAATTTAACATGTACATCAACCTGAAAAGGAAGGAAGGAATGAATGCCAGATTTACAATTAAATAATATTTAGGACTCAAAGGAAAGAGAGAATATGGAAAGCAGTGATTAAATCTCATTAAACATAGGATATAATCCCAGATAGAAGCTAGAGGTGTTTAGAGATAACATGGAAATTGAGGGAGACAGAAAATTAAATACAGCATATAATCCTTAATTCAGAAACAGACAGGCCACTGAATTAAGGTCAGGGTAAATAGCAGGGAAGTGGTTTTAAAAACAGCAAGCATCACCCAGAATGCCAGTCCCACTAATAAGGGGTAAATTTGTGTAGCATTTTACAAGATCAAAGTGGAAAAGTAATGTTTCTAGAAAGATGCAGCAAAGAAATGGCTCCCTACCCTTTTCCAAGATTCAGAAATCTTAAATAGAAAATCAAATCCTCTATATTTGGAAGGGAACTCTAAAAGGACCCAGGGGAGGGGAAAAAAAAAAGGCAAAAAAATTTACCAAATCAGAAGACAAACTTTTTTTATGACATTAAAAGCACACAAGCAAGCAAGGCATCCATAGGGCCATTAAGGGGATGAGTGGGAAGTCAATGACAGATGAAGCTGCTTTTGCTAAGAGCCTGAATGAATTCTCTGCCTATGTATTTACCAGAGAAGCTGAAGGTCACATCCCGGAAATTGGGATACATTTTCTTGAGGGGAAGAGTGAAATGTTAAAAGGATTTTATGATCACAGGAGAGCAGATAGTTGGACAATTAGAACTATTAAAAGTTGACAGGTCACAAGACCCAGATTCAGTATGTCATAGACATTGGAGAAAAGTGCAAAGGAAACAGGAAATGCCTTCAGCAGCATTTCTTGATAGCTTGCTCGGAAGGAGACAAAATTGAGCTGGAGCTATTCTAGGACAATGTGTTTAAAAGAAATCCTTGGAATCTTTAGAAATGTAGGTACTGATAATCTGAGTCATGGTTACAAAGCAGATCATGCCCACCCTCATTTTGCAGTTTTTAGAAATACATAATCTGATGAAGAGTTACCATTAGCTTTATAAATCACAAATAGCTGGTATTTTCCCAGAAATAGGGCATTAATGTACTATTCCACACAGGTAAAAATTGAGGTCACTTAACTGTGTCTAAATTTCCTAGGTTATTTCTCATAGTCTCATCTATAATCTGTCTGCATTAAGTGAAGTAGTATGAGAGTTAAGTCCAAACTCTCCCTGGACTCAAGGCAATATGTGTATCTGGAATGGATAGGAAGGCTTCTAGAAATTGCTGTCCATTGCTACTTTGATTATCACCATCAAGATGCGATTATTAAACAGATACTAGTGTAAAATACTATACCCAGTGAGTGGTCTAAGCAGGTCATTCTCTCTTTCAGTGTTTGGATTTCACAGTGATTCATCTCATGCCTTTTGTCATTGTCTTACCAATTATCATGGCACCATATTATTTTTAAAAATAAAGTACTCCACTTTCTGATGGTATCCTTGGAGTGGACATCTGCTCTATCCATCAGCTGCCAGCTGTGTTTCCATGAACCAATAAAAATAGTCACAGAACTGTAAAGTTAACATTAGAAGAGCAAGTGATATTACTTAATGTTCATTCATCATTTAAAAACTGCATTTTTTTTTTTTACCTACCTCCTCTCCCTCTGCTTGCCTTTGTTCCTACCCCTCTCCTTCCTTCCTGTCCGCAAATATTTATTGAATCTCCTAGGCCAGACTGTAAGATTTAACAATAACATGCAAACATGTATTACTGCCCTCAAATAATTTCCAGAGGAGTGGCAATGTTGACAGTGTGATAGGAGCTAAAAGTACAAAACCCAGAGTGTCCAGAATGATATAAGGGAGCACATAACACAGCCATGGCTAAGTCAGGGAAAAGAGGGGTCATAGAAGTAAACAAGAGGAGTTAAGTGCAGGGGAGGTGAGAAAGGATACTGTACACATAAAGAGTATATTTATAAAGGTTTAGAGAGGAGAAATGGAGAAGGCAATGGAAACCCACTCCAGTACTCTTGCCTGGAAAATCCCATGGACAGAGGAGCCTGGTAGGCTGCAGCCCACGGGGTCGCGAAGAGTCGGACACGACTGAGCAACTTCACTTTCACTTTTCACTTTCATGCATTGGAGAAGGAAATGGCAACCCACTCCAGTGTTCTTGCCTAGAGAATCCCAGGGACGAGGGGGCCTGGTGGGCTGCCGTCTATGGGGCCTCACAGAGTCGAACACGACTGAAACGACTTAGCAGCAGCTGCAGAGAGGAGAAAACAGTGAACTGTAAAATGATGTAACCAGATTATTCTCCTGTATTTTTATAAATATTTTTTTCTAGCAAACCCTACCACACTAACTGCATTTATTATTGAGCTTAACTTCTTTTATTTTCTTAAAGAGCAAAAGCAGAAAACAGAACAAAGTGAGTGGAGAGCTGAGTGATTTACAAAATGTATATTATAAAAGAGTTCATAATTTTCAGAAATACATTTACTTTGTTTTTCATTAATGACTAAGAGGGTTATACTTCAAAAGTGAAACTCTGTGGGCACTTACCAAGAAAAATAGAATGGTGAAGAGAGATGGTGACATCAACATGATTAAATACATCAGACTCTGTAGACCTAAGAAAGCATGAATAGTTTATGTAAGAAAGAGGAAAATCACATAGCAAGTGAGGACTAGACTGTACGAATATGGAAAAAATGTGGACCAGAGTAATGCAATGAAGTTATGATCAACATGAAAATAATACTTCCTATTTATAATTTTTCTTACCAAGCCATCCCATTAGAAACTGGTAGAATCATTCTTGCAAAAATACTGAAAAATCACTCCCATAAATCATTCTCTACTAGTTCTAAAACTGAATTTCAATTCAAGACCTGAACACACACACCCATGGTTGGTTCCTCTCCCTGTGCCTTCTGCAGAGCTCCAGCCAGGAAGCTTTGTGTTGATCACATTAACTTTCTCCTTTACCTACAACCTTCAGTGGCATCTATAATCATTGTAGCACTCACGTTTCCCAATTTTAGTGAGCATCAACAAGCAAGACTTTTAGAAATTCAGAAGCTTTTTAGTATCCCCAAGTCTCTTCTTGCATCATCCACATTTTGCTTAATATTTCTCTAGATTCCCTACTACAATATAGCAAACCCTGTATTTTGGAGAAATACCTCTCGTAATCATTTATCAATGGTGTATGGTGTGCAGTGTGCCAACTTTACTTGACTTAGTCCAAGTCATCACTAATTGTAGAAGACAAATCTTTATTCCTAAATGAGAAAAAAATTAAAAGCAAACTAAGCAAATTGTGGAATTTTCCTGGAAGGATATAGGGATAGGAAAGGGGATACTGTGGAGCTTATCATATGATTGTAAGTATGACATTAAAAATAAAAAAGATCTAGTATCTCACTGGCCATAATGCTGGAGTAGGGTCCAGGCACTTTGACCAGTGTTTATATTTTAGTTGCTGGATTACAGGGTAGCCCTGTTTGTAAATCAAACTTATTTTATCTATTTTACTCAGAAAGTAGGCTTTCTACTGAAAAGAAAAAAAAATTGTTTTGCATGCTAGCTATTTTATTTCCCTCCTTATTTGTATGATTTCAAAACCAGAGTGGGTTATACCAAATAGTATCAAAATTTTAAAAAATGACGTGTCAAATGATTGATGATTTGCAAATAAAAATATAGTCTCTGTATCTCTCAAATTCTCAGGGAGGTAGTAGAGAAGTAAAATATGTCAATTGATCTAATGCATACAGATGATTAAAAACATTGAGCTGATTTCAGTAGATTGGAGCTCTGGGCCAAGTACTGCCTTTGACTTGCTTTCTAACCTCTGGCAAATCAATTATAATTCATCTCTATGCACTTGCCACACCTTTAAGAGATAGAAAGAAAAAAAAAAACTCTCTGCCTACTCACCAAAATAATTGCTGACAAATGAGATGAACCTAAAAAATAACTTTGCAGGAAGTACCATGTGACAAGTATTACTTTCAAGCAGTGACACATACAGCAGAGAAGAGCCCTATAAATATTTGTGAAACAAGTATTAATTTATAGAAACAATACTTGAATAAGTGAAAAAAATTCTCGGAAGGAATGGAAAACTAAAGTCAAACTACTAGAATAAAAATACTAGAGACATTGACACATATTTAAGCATGGTATTTAACTAATATGCAGAGTACATCATAAGAAACGCTGGACTGGAAGAAACAAGCTGGAATTAAGATTGCTGGGAGAAATATCAATAACCTCAGATATGCAGATGACACCACCCTTATGGCAGTAAGTGAGGAAGAACTAAAGAGCCTCTTGATGAAAGTGAAAGAGGAGAGTGAAAAAGTTGGCTTAAAGCTCAACATTCAGAAAACAAAGATCATGGCATCCGGACCCATCACTTCACGGGAAATAGACGGGGAAACAGTGGAAACAGTGTCAGACTTTATTTTGAGGGGCTCCAAAATCACTGCAGATGGTGACTGCAGCCATGAAATTAAAAGACACTTACTCCTTGGAAGAAAAGTTATGACCAACCTAGATAGTATATTCAAAAGCAGAGACATTACTTTGCCGACTAAGGTCCATCTAGTCAAGGCTATGGTTTTTCCTGTGGTCATGTATGGATGTGAGAGTTGGACTGTGAAGAAGGCTGAGNAACCTAGATAGTATATTCAAAAGCAGAGACATTACTTTGCCGACTAAGGTCCATCTAGTCAAGGCTATGGTTTCTCCTGTGGTCATGTATGGATGTGAGAGTTGGACTGTGAAGAAAGCTGAGCACCGAAGAATTGATGCTTTTGAACTGTGGTGTTGGAGAAGACTCTTGAGAGTCCCTTGGACTGCAAGGAGATTCAAACAGTCCATTCCGAAGGAGATCAGGCCTGGGATTTCTTTGGAAGGAATGATGCTAAAGCTGAAACTCCAGTACTTTGGCCACCTCATGCGAAGAGTTGACGCATTGGAAAAGACTCTGATGCTAGGAGGGATTGGGGGTAGGAGGAGAAGGGGACGACTGAGTATGAGATGGCTGAATGGCATCACCGACTCGATGGACGTGAGTCTGAGTGAATTCAGGGAGATGGTGATGGACAGGGAGGCCTGACATGCTGCGATTCATGGGGTCGCAAAGAGCCGGACATGACTGAGCGACTGAACTGAACTGTAAAGAAGACTCAGTGCCAGAAGAATTTATGCCTTTTTACTGGTGCTGGAGAAGACTCCTGAAAGTCACTTGGGCAGCAAGGAGATCAAACCAGTCAATCTTAAGGGAGATAAACCTTGAATATTCACTGAAAGGACTGATGCTGAAGTGAAAGCTCCAGAATTGTGGTCATCTGATGCAAACAGATGACTCATTGAAAAAGTCCCTGATACTGGGAAAGATTGAGGGCAGAAGAAGAGGGTGCCAGAAGTTGAGATGACTGTATGGCCTCACCAATGCAATGATCATGAACTTGGGCAAACTTTAGGACATGGTGAGGGACAGGGAGGCCTGTTGTGCTGCTGTCCCTGGGGTTGCAAGGAGTCGCACACAACTGGGCGATTGAACAATGACTACCCTTTTGGCTTCCGTGGGAAGGTTTTATGTTGCTATTGTTGTTTCCTTATTAGCAAAACGAATTATGCTTTATTATAGGATATGATATCATAATGTTTATATTAATAATACTCTTTCCTGTCATTACATTCCATTGTCATACAATTTATTTATTAAATAAATATTTATTTACCATCATTACATATTAGTCACTCTTCTAGGCACTGGGATACAGCAATGAGCAAAATCCTTGCTAACATGGAGAATATGTTGCCTTGGTAGTGGGGTGAAGGACAATGTATTTGTAAATGGACTTCCCTGGTTGCTCAGTAGTAAAGAATCTGCCTGCAATGCAAGAGATGTGGGTTCAATTTCTGGATTGGGAAGATCCCCCAGAAGGAGGAAATGGCAACCCACTCCAGTATTCTTGCCTGGGAATCCCATAGACAGGAGCCTGGCAAGCTACAGTCCATGGTATCACAAAAGAGTTGGACATGACTAAAAAACAACAGCAATTTTTAAATGCTTTGAAGAAAAATAAGGTCTTGTAAGTAAGAGGAACAAACAGTTCTAGAAGGGAGTAGGGTTTGAAGTTTTATAGAGAAGGGTGAGGAAAAGTAATTTTATTTGATGGTATTTTAACTGAGAACTGATTGAGTGGGTAGAATGGACCATGAATGTATCTAGGTAAAGACAGTTCCAGACAAAGGGACAAAGCAGGAACAGAGGAATTGAGATGGGAATGTGATTGACATTTCTGAGAATATTGAAGTGATAGTATAGTGGGATTGACATGAGTGATGGGAAGAGAAGTAAGAGAGACAATCAGTGCGGTAAGGTCCTGGTAAAGACTTTTGTGCTTCAGTGAGTGTGAGATGAACATTGAGAGCAGGGAAATTACATGATATGACTTATATTTTTCAGGAATCATCCTGCCAGTTGTATGAAAAATAGAGGGTAGAAAAAGAAAGGTAAGAGCAGGGAGCTCTACTAGGAGTCTGCTGAAGCAATCTGAGTGAGAGATGATAGTGGTTTGGACTAAGTTGTTAGCAATAGAAGTGATAATAAATCATAGATTTTACAGATGTTTTCAAGGCTTATCTATCACAGTCTCCTTGAGTGACTGGAGGTTATATGTGAGAAAAATAAGAGAGTCAAGAACAATTCCAAGGCTTTTAGCCTAAAAACTGCAAGAAAGGAGATGTTATTTACTGAGATGGAAAAAATACAAGGAGATGGAAAAGATAAAAGTCCAGCTATAGTGAAATCTTTGTGATTATATTTTTAAAACAGTTTTTCTTTATTAAAGACAATCTACATTTTGGTTGTCTGTTTAGGAAAAAATAATAAAAAAGAGGAAAAAAATCACCTATAATTTTATAACCAAAGAAAATTATTCAATGTTTTGATGTAATTGTATAGACTTTATATAAACACACACCCACACATATATACATATACATAGTATATATACATAGTATAAATACATACATGAACACATACTGTACATAGTGTATATAACATTTTTCTTACTCAAATGGGATGCATTTTTATAATTAGATTGTTTTGTATAGTTTTATCTTCCATTTGTTGAGAAATTTTTCCCTATCCAGAAATGTGGGGGGAAAAAAATCACTTCTACTGTGTTCTAGTACTTTAATGGATTATTATTTTGGTTTTATTTCTAACTTTATTTCATCTTTAACTTATTGAATGCTATCATTTACTAAGGTTTTTGTTTTTCCTTCAGTTATCAAGTTGCTGATTTTGAGAAATACTCTCTATGTTAAAGTTTCTGGTTGTGGTTGTGGTTTAGCTGCTAAGTTGTGTTCAACTCTTGCAACTCCATGGACTGTGGCCCACCAGGATCCTCTGTCCTTGGGATTCTCCAGGCAAGAATACTGGAGTGGGTTGCCATTTCCATATCCAGGGGAGCTTCCAGATCCAGGAATCGAACCCGGGTCTCCTGCGCTGCAAGCAGTCTCCCTGCATTGCAAGTGGATTCTTTACCAACTGAGACACTAGGAAAGCCCCCAGGCTAAAGTCTCTGGGCCAGTGTTTCTAGAACAGGGGTTGGGAAACCTCAATTTTCAGGCCAAATTTGTGCTGCCACTTGTTTTTGTATGGCCTATAAGGGTTTTTACAGATGAACACATTTGTAATTGATTTGATGATTGAGAAAATCAACTTTGAACCATAATTTAGCAAAATATAATCCTCCAAATTCTTTTCATTAGGATTTTATTGCAAAAAAATATTATCATCATGAACATTACATTTTGAATTTTGTCCATTTAAAAATGTGTACAAATGTACTTTTTCTTGTTATATAGGTACCTAGATAATATTCTTGATATTACTTATCCTATAAAGGATAAAATATTATCTTTACAGAAAAAGTTAGCTGACTCTTGTTCTAGATCTACAAAGATCTCGTTCTTTGTAAGTATGCATAAGAATCACCTGGGAGCTGTGAGATAAATGTATATTTCTGTTGTCTACTACATCTTCATCACTGCTAGCCTCAGTAAGCCAAGGGCAAGTCTCAGTCTCTGTTTTAATAAACATTCCAAGTGATTCTGATATGCTCTGGAGCAAAGTTTGAGAAACACAGGGTGCTGACTTGGACCAAGTAAGTTTCAGTACTGAGCTTTTAACTACATGTGGCCCAGTACTTCACCACTAGCATTCTGGTAAATATCTACTCATTACAAAGATCTCACTGGAGTGAATTGCTTTAGAGATCAAACTTGCCTATGGCTCTCTCCACCTGTCATAATTTGTCCTATCACCTTTCCTTGGAAGACAGCCTTGCTTGGGAACCAAAGGACTGCTTTTGGTTTAAGAGTTCTTTGGTTCTGAATTTGAACCCATGTGTTAGACAATACAACATTATTCTTGGGTTCCATGCATTTGTTCTTATCTCCCTTTTTACTCCCTCTTTATTATTGTTTATACATACATTTATGTATGTATGCACATATTCATCCATCCATCTGCCTATCCATCAATTGATCCAATTTCCCTATAAAGAGGAGATTATCACTTTACTAGAATGAGTATTGCCCCCCTCCCCTGTCACCAAGCAAACTGAATTTTTGGCAGGAATGATCAACCATGTGTGTCATGGTGGTGGTTTAGTCACTAAGTTGTGTTTGGCTCTTGCAACCCCCATGGACCGTAGCCTACCAGGCTCCTCTGCCCATCGGATTTCCCAGGCAAGAATACTGGAGTGGGTTGTCATTTCCTTTTCCAAGAGATCTTCCCGACCCAGGGATCAAACCAGAGTCTCTTGCATTGTAGGTGGTCTCCTGCATTGCAGGCAGATCCTTTCCCAACCAAACCACCAGGGAAGCCCATATTTATGTAATAGTAAATTTATAAATTTACCAATACACATTGGAAAGAATAAATATTGGGACAGCTGAGCTCAAACATTGAAACATAGAGAGCTTAAAAAAAATCAAAACACTATAGCACATTTCAGAGTCACTGTAGTTGGAAGTCAGCAATTATTGCTGGAATATCTTAATAAGAATTCCAGAAAGTCCTGAGCTTTTAGGTACTGTATATGAAATTGAGAAAAGAAGAAATAATTTATACTCTGAGAGAACTTTAAGCATTAAAATCTGACTATTCTTAATGAAGTTTCCATGGGGTACCACAAGTTTGTATTTTTAAAGGCTAAATCTTTCTTTTCTCCACTTTTTTTATGTTTCTAGTGCTTCTTTGGGTCTCCACTGATGAGGCACCAGAGAAATGTTTCCTCTCTCTGAGTACTTGTGAATGATATCCATGATTTTTTTGCCCTTTTGTATCCAATCTTTATTTTCAAATATTTTTGTGAGAACTCTCTCCCTGAGTACAGTGTGTTTACTAGTATCAATTCAATTTCTTTCTTTGCATTTCAAAATGTGTGCATGCTAAGTCACTTCAGTCATGTCTGACTCTTCACGACCCCATAGTCTGCCAGGCTCCTTTATCCATGGGGATTCTCCAGGCAAGAATACTGGAGTGAGTTGTCATGACCTCCTTCAGTGATCTTCCCATACCCAGGGATTGAACCCCTGTCTCTTATGTCTCCTGAATTGTCAGGTGGGTGCTTTACCACTAGTATCACTTGAGAAGCCCAGAATATACATTCCCGATTTATCTGAAATTCTTTTTACTGATGAATTCCTAATACTGATTAAAATCATTTAATATAATTTTCTTATTCAATTATCTCTAATTTTTATTTTAGAGACAGATTCCATATTGTTTCAAGTACTAATAACATTTTCAATTTCATCTAGAAACCTGAAAGATAGCTTTTGTACATTAAGCAAGATAAAGCATTCTATCAAACAATACTTTAAAAATGTATGATCCAAGAGTAATTAAAATACATTTCTCACAGCCCTAAAGTCTTGGCCCCAAATTATAGATAAAATTTTAAGCATGCTTTCTTGTATCAGAAATCCAGCTTAAATCATCTGTATGGTGAAACTTGCTGTTGAGGAAAGGTTGTGACACTTTTCTGGTTTATATATTATCTTAAAAATAGATTGTATTGAGGTTACACATTTACCTTTGAGCAATAAATTAGATTACATAAGTGCATCTTTCACAATCTAAAGATAAAAATTAGTGAAAATGACCCAGTGGTCTAAGAAAATCATTCTGCCTAAAGTGAAACTGGTTTCCCACCCCACCTTGGAGGCTAAAATAAGAAACATACTAAATTCATAATTGCTTTTCTTTCCTTCACAGTTTGGTTCAGGTATATAAAAATGTAGCAGAAGTTTCAGAAAATCGTATCTTTCTATATGTTTTTACTCTTTGCCTGAGGGAGTTCACATTATTGTGATGTTGTGGTGTGTCTCCACATAACAACTAGCGGCTGCATGCAGATTATGTTCATTGCCTATATGGCCTGTTCAGAGAAGTTGGATAGTTTCTTTTAGCATTATCTCTTGTTATGCTTGGAATGTTGCTTTCATATCTCAAAATTTGTCTTACATTATCAATATATATTTCTAGTTACATTACTCAGTGTTTGGTCATCAGATTCTCTAGCTCATGTATACATTGTTGTTATCTAGTTCCTAAGTTGTGTCCGACTCTTTTGCAACCCCATGGACTGTAGTCTGGCAGGCTCCTCTCTGTCCATGGGATTCTCCAGGCAAGAATACTGGAGTGGGTTGTCATTTTATTCTCCAGGGAATCTTCCCAACCCAGGGATCAAACCCAGTTCTCCTGCATTGGCAGGTGGATTCTTTACCATTGAGCCATCAGGGAAGCCCCATGTATACATTATGAAACCACAATTCCAAACAGACCCCACAGCTTCAATATCAGAATCAGCATCGTTCTGATATTTACCCTTTGTAAAATAATATCTTCAGCTAGATGTATTAATCCATATTAACAATATACGTTTTCCACTACCTACTGTGGCTTGACATGTAAGTCATGAAAATTTATGTCAACAAAACGGTACATCACATATGAGCACATCTAATAGAAGTTTTTGAGGTAATGTTTTGACAAACTATGTAAACCAGAAATATCTTACATAAACTTGAGTGTTCTAACAAGGATGGAGTTGAGATTAGGCAATGAGAGTAAGAGAGTAAAGAGGACCAGTATAGCACCAGTAATTAATAAATTCACTTAGAAATTAGATATTTCTGAGGTATAGTATTACTGTAGTTGTCAAATCAGTGTTAAGACTAACAATATATAGTGAATGAAAACAATTCATGATGCTTCATGTTAGATATCAAGCTAGGTAGAATTTTATTTTCTTTACAGCATTCATTTAGATTTATAACATTTACATTCCTCTTTATCTCTGATCCTTCTTTTAATTATTCTTGAGTTAATTCACAAATCCTCCTTTCTAAAAATTCTTCAGTGCACAAAGAAATGCATTCTTCATCTTGACTTGCATTGTTTTGTCACCATCCTCACCATAATGTAATAAAGCTGCCCTTTATCCCTTTATTTAGGACCATGAACACATAATATATTTTTGTACAATGAAACCAATAAGGGATATATGCTGGATTTCTTGAAACACTGTAAAAGAAAAGCTTGTAAATTTCTCACTGCATTTTTTTCTTTTCAGGGATTTAGTCTGTCCCAAATCCTGAGAGGTAAGTTAAAAAACAGTTGCTTGCCTTTCTGTGTAAATTAGTCTTAAATTACTTATTAAATGCCCAAAATATTGATTTTAAAAGCCCTTGATTTTTCAGAAGCATAATTTACCCTTTTGGAAGTTGCAAATCAACCTCAGAAAGATATTAAATTATTTACTCTACACTATCAGTTCAGTCATTCAGTCTTGTCTGACTCTTTGTGACCCCATGAATCGCAGCATGCCAGGCCTCCCTGTCCATCACCATCTCCCGGAGTTCTACACTATAGAAGGCTTATTTATTACACAAAAGGTGCCAACATCTGGTGTTTTTCTTACAGTTAGTACCAAAACAAAGAAACTAATTTACTCTGATGACTGAAACAGTCATGCTATACAATATCAGCCCTCATCCCTTTTTCTTGCAGTCTCTCTAAAGGATTCATATTTTTTCAACTGAAATAAATTATGTAGGCCTACAATTTTAATGAGAAATTTAGCGTGAATATTGATCTGTTTTTGTACAAAATGAAAGATCTTTATTTTTTAATTTTTAATATAAATTTATTTAATTGGAGGTTAATTACTTTACAATACTGTATTGGTTTTGCCATACATCAACATGAATCCACCACGGGTATACACGTGTTCCCCATCCTTAAATTTCATAGGAATTATATCCTCAGTGTTCGTATATTGAATTAGTTAGGCCTTTCTCATCTAAGATTTCCAGTGGTAGCTAGTTTACTTCAAACTACTGACCATGATCCCCTGGAACAAGTGGAATATATTAACTTTATTAAAGCTTCAAGAAATCATTGGTTAGGTTAAAATTCATGGGAAGTAATAACACCATAGGCTTCCCTGGTGACCCAGTGGTAAAGAATCCACCGCCAATGCAGAAGATGTAGGTGACATGGGTTCAATCCTTGCACCAGGAAGATCCTTTGGAGAGGGAAATGGTAACCCACTCCAGTATTCTTGCCTGGAGAATCCCATGGACAGTGGAACTTGGCAGGCTATGGTCCATAGGGATGCAAAGAGTTGGATACGACTGAAGTGACTTAGCACACATTCATGCATGTGTTATCAGTAACATTATGTTAGAAGCACCAATCTATGTAAGCAATTTGTTCTTATTGCTTCATAGGATCAGATTTTTTTAAATGGCTTATTCTGTAATAACATTTCTCTTGCCAAATACTGAGAAGAGAAATGGAAAGCAAACAAGTGGAGAGACCTAATCCATAGATTATGAACTCAGTAATTCAACAAGTAATCATAGAATGCTAACTATAGGTCAAATATTGTCACAGGTGCTGGGAATACCTTTATCATCTATAATCAGTCATTTATTGATACATTCTTAACTATTCCCTTACATTAGGCCATTTATTCACAAATAAGATGGTATTCACTCCACTCCTAAATATTCCCTTAAAAAGTATTCTTATTCAATATTTTCCCCCTCTCTGGGCTACAAATATCACTTACACATGTAACATCTTATTTTCCTCCTTAACTATGGATTCAACCAGAAAAGCACCAGGATGCTTGAAACTTCCTGTACAGAAAATCCTTCTCTGGGCTTCCCTGGTGGCTCAGTGGTAAAGAATCTATCTGCCAATGCAGGAGACACAGGTTTGATCCCTGGTCTGGGAAGATCCCACCTGCTATGGAGCAACTAAGCAAGCACACTGCAATTATTGTGCTTGTACTCTAGAGCCTGGGAACCACAACTACTGAGCCCACATGCCCTAGAGCCCAGTGCTTCCCAACAAGAGAAACTACCACAATAAGAAGCCCAAGCACCACAACTAGAGAGTAGCCCCTGCTTGCTGCAACTAGAGAAAAGCCCCCACAGCAATGAAGACCCAGCACAGCCAAAAATGAATAAATGCAAACCTTTTAAAAAGATGGAAGAAAAATACGTGTAATAAGTCATTGGAAAAAAAGAAATCCTCTGCCAAATAACCACTACTATGATGTTTGCAATCACAAAAAATGTTCTGAATTTCCTTCTCCCTAGGCACATTTCAGAGAAGGCAATGGCACCCCACTCCAGTACCTTGCCTAGAAAATCCCATCAACGGAGGAGCCTGGTGGGCTGCAGNTCAAGATACAGTTTTACATCAAGTAATACAAACTTTGGCCATTTTCCAAATTTATACTTTCTTCCCATAGGTACTGGATATACTTTACTCTGATTTTATCAAGCAACCATAATTTAGTTTCAGATATTGAATGATATGTATACCTTACAAAAAAGAAATGTGCTCAAAGCCTAAATGCAATTAAAGTTGCTTTATTACATTGTTTTAAAAGTATTTCTAAACTCTCTATAATTCTTAGCATCTGGATATATATATAAATAGAAAATTCATTTCATCTTATATCTCCAGCGTCAGTTGTGTTTATGAAAATTCCTGTGCAATTTATAGATATTTCTCACAATTCAAAGAAAAATATTAGGAAAAAAATTGATAACCATATTCTAAAAAATAGCTAGGAATAGTCTGGGAGAGATGGGGAAAAAAAAGTCTAGAGTGGACAATAAACCTATTAATGTGAACAAAAGTTGACTTTATTTGAGCACAGTTGATTAACAGTGTTAGTTTCAGGTGTACAGCAGAGCTACTCAGTTATACATATACATGTGTCAATTCTTTTTCAAGTTCTTTTTTCATTTGGGTTACTACAGAATATTGAGCAGAGTTCTCTGTGCTGTATTGTAGGTCCTTGTTTGTTATCTATTTTATGTATAGCAGTGTATACACATCAATTCCCAAACCCCAGTCTATTCCTACCCTCATACTTCCCACCTGGTAACCATAAATTTGTTTTCTAAGACTGTGAATTTGTTTCTGTTTTGTAAATAAGTTCATTTGTATCATTTTCTTAGATTCTACATATAAGTGACATGATATGATATTTGTCTTTCTCTTAGTATGATAATCTCCAGGTCCATCCATGTTGCTACAAATGGCATTATTTCATTCTGTTTAATGGCTGAGTAACATCCCCTTGTATATATATATGTATCACAGCTTCTTTATCCATTTGTCAGTCTGTGGGCATTTAGGTTGCTTCCATGTTTGGATTCCCAGGTGGCGCTCATCTGCCAATGCAGGGCACATCAGTGATGTGGGTTTGATCCCTGGGTCGGGAAGATCCCTTGGAGAAGGGAATGGCAACCCACTCCAGTATTCTTGCCTGGAGAATCCCATGGACAGAGGAGCCTAGCGGACTACCATCCATAGGGTCGCAAAGAGTCTGACACCACTGAAGCGACTTAGCATAGCACAGCACGTGTCTGGCTATGGTAAATAGTGCTGCAGTGAACACTGGGGTGTATGTATCCTTTCAAACTGTATTTTCCTTCAGATACACACTCAGGAAAGGGATTACTGGACCATATGCTGCTACTGCTGCTGCTGCTGCTAAGTCACTTCAGTCGTGTCTGACTCTGTGTCACCCCATAGACGGCAGCCCACTAGGCTCCGCCGTCCCTGGGATTCTCCAGGCAAGAACACTGGAGTGGGTTGCCATTTCCTTCTCCAATGCATGAAAGTGAAGTTGCTCAGTCGTGCCCGACTCTTAGCGACCCCATGGACTGGAGCCTACCAGGCTCCTCCATCCATGGAATTTTCCAGGCAAGAGTACTGAGAGGTAACAGGCAGGAAGTTTTGCGACATTCCTTTCTTTTATTAACAGACTGCTGGTGACTATATAACATCCAGCTAAAGACTAGCAGGGGGGCACTCTTTCTGCCCTCTTCTGATGTCTATGTCAGAAGCTTTCTCTATCTCCTTTATATTTTAATAAAATTTTATTACACAAAAGATCTGAGCGATCAAGCCTCGTCTCTGGCCCCGGATTGAATTCTTCTCTTCCGGAGGCCAAGAATCCAGGCGTCATAATTCAACAACAACCTTTCAGTACTGGAGTAGGGTGCCATCACCTTCTCTGTGTGGACCATATAGTAGCTCTGTTTTTAGCTTTCTTTCTTTTTAATACTGTTCTCCATAGTGGCTACTGTTGTTCAGCTACTAAATCATGTCTGACTCTTTGCGACCCCATGGACTACAATACGCCAGGGTCTTCTTTCCTTCACTGTCTTCCTGAGTTTGCTCAAATTCATATCCATCGAGTTGGTGATACTATCTAACCATCTCATTCTCTGCTGCCCTCTTCTTTTGCATTCAGTCTTTCCCAGCATCAGGGTCTTTTTCCAGTGAGTCAGCTCTTCATATCTGGTGGCCAAAGTACTGGAGCTTCAGCTTCAATATCAGTCCTTTCAGTGAATATTCAGGGTTAAATTCCTTTGGGATTGACTGGTTTGATCTCCCTGTTGTCCAAGGGACTCTCAAGCTATAGTGGCTATACCAATTTACATTTTCACTAATAGTGTAGGAGGGTTCCCTTTTCTCCACATCTTCCCTACCGTTTACTGTTTTTAGAATTTTTGATGATGGTAACTCTGACCATTGTGAAGTGATACCTTACTGTTGTTTTTATTTGCATTTATCTAATAATTAGTGATGCAGAATATCTTTTCATGTGTTTTTCATGAGGTTTTGAAATAGCAGTCTATATATATAAAGATGGTTTTAAGTTGCTGGTCTTTTAATTTTAAATGCATTTCCAGTACCCTACATTTGTGCTCTCCTCATGGTTGCTGGGGTTGATATCATATTTGTGTGTAAATGATTTCCTACCTTTAACATGTTGTTGTTGTTCAGTTGCCAAGTCGTGTCTAACTCTTCACAATCCCATGGACTGTAGCATGCCAGGGTTCCCTGAGCCTCACCATCTCCTGGAGTTTGCTCACGCTCATGTCCATTGAATTGGTGATCCCATCCAACCATCTTGGCCACCTCTAGGAGGGCTCATCAGTAAGTATTCCCCAGAACTACCGCTGCCACTGTATTTGTTCCCACAGAGAGCCATAGCTGCCCCCTGCCTCCTCAGGGGAGAAGGCAATGGCACCCCACCCCAGTACTCTTGCCTGGAAAATCCCATGGACAGAGGAGCCTGGTGTGCTGCAGTCCATGGGGTTGCTAAGAGTCGGACATGATTGAGCAACTTCACTTTCACTTTTCACTTTCCTGCATTAGAGAAGGAAATGGCAACCCACTCCAGTATTCTTGCCTAGAGAATCCCAGAGATAGGGGAACCTGGTGGGCTGCCATCTATGGGGTCGCACAGAGTCAGACACGACTGAAGTGACTTAGCAGCAGCAGCAACAGCAGCCTCCTCAGAAGTCCCAGTAATACTAGCTGGTTCGTATGCCCCAGGCTCTTTTAAGGTCATTGCTTTTTCTCCTGGGTGCTGGTATGCATAAGACTTTGTGAGCATCCTCCAAGAGTGGAGCTTTTTTTCTCTCTCAGTCCTGTGAAATTCCTGGGGGCCTTCCCTTCCATTGCCAGACCTCCAGGCTGGGGAGCCTGATCTGGGGCTCAGAACTTTCACTCCTGTGAGAGAACTTCTGTGGTATAATTATTTTCCAGTTTATGAATTTCCCACATGGCAGGTATGGTATTTGATTTTATTGCTTTTGAGAGCCTTTTACCCTCTTATTGTGGCTTATTCTTTGTCTTTGGATGTAGGGTATCTTTTTTTTTTTTAATAAGTTCCAGTGTTTTTTTGGTTGATGCTTGTTCATCAGTTATTTGTTATTGTGGTGTTTTCATAAGAAGAGGTGAGCTCACATCCTTCTACTCTGCCATTTTGTCTCTCCAAAAGTTGGTTTTAAAATCCACTGTTTCCCACCCCCTTACATACACACACACACACATAAAGATCATTTGGGTTTTGTAATAATAAGCTATTTTAAATTTTGATTTATATGTTATATTGTTTTATGAGCAGTTTTGAAACTAAACAAAGCATATGTTACTAATATTCAGTTCAGTTCAGTTCAGTCACTCAGTCATGTCCGATTCTTTGCGACCCCATGAATTGCAGCATGCCAGGCCTCCCTGTTCATCACCATCTCTCAGAGTTCACTCAGACTCATGTCCATCGAGTCAGTGATGCCATCCAGCCATTTCATCCTCGGTCATCCCCTTCTCCTCCTGCCCCCAATCCCTCCCAGCATCAGAGTCTTTTCCAATGAGTCAACTCTTCGCATGAGGTGGTCAAAGTACTGGAGTTTCAGCTTCAGCATCATTCCTTCCAAAGAAATCCCAGGGTTAATCTCCTTCAGAATGGATTGGTTAGATCTCCTTGCAGTCCAAGGGACCCTCAAGAGTCTTCTCCAACACCACAGTTCAAAAGCGTCAATTCTTCAGTGCTCAGCTTTCTTCACAGTCCAACTCTCACATCCATACATGACCACAGGAAAAACCATAGCCTTGACTAGACAGACCTTAATCGGCAAAGTAATGACTCTGCTTTTTAATATGCTGTCTAGGTTGGTCATAACTTTTCTTCTAAGGAGTAAGTGTCTTCTAATTTCATGGTTGCAGTTACCATCTGCAGTGATTTTGGAGCCCCAAAATATAAAGTCTGACACTTTTTCCCTTGTTTCCCCCTCTATTTCCCATGAAGTGATGGGACCGGATGCC
>SJYV01013348.1:89522-217733 GCA_006410875.1 Neotragus pygmaeus | reverse complement strand
TAATAAATAACAGATTTAAGTTTATGTAAAATTAACAAGACCATTTAGCCTGCTTATTCAAATTAACAAATTTTGCTGAGACTTTTAAGTTAGCATACAATAAAATTAACAATAGGGATATATTTTTGACTTATAAAATTAATAGGGGTATAATAATTAACTGGTTGTTTCTCCAGTTACATGCAGAGATTCTTAGAATTATATTAGGACTGCAAAAGACCATTCAGCTTAACCTATTCATCTTATAGATAAGGGTGCTGAGGTTCAAAGAGACTAAGAAATTACCCAAGGTCACTCATTTAATTCAATGCAGCCATTATTATGACCAAGTCTTCTGTTGAGTCCACTGAAGATCATAGTGTATTCAAAAGAGCCAGATAGAATTTACTTCTTCCTCCTGAAAGTTTTTGCTTTACTTTGTTTGAAATTTTTAAATTGTCTTTAATTTTAAAGTACTTAGTTTATCACTTTAGAACTTGTGTTTCAATATTAATAAATAAAGATTTATTTGAAGCAATTTTAGGCACTTACAGTTGTAAAAATATGGGCTTCCCAGGTGTCTCAGGGATAAAGAATCCCCCTGTCAATGCAGGAGACTGGGTTTGATCCCTGGGTCAAGAAGTTCCCCTGGAGAAAGAAACGGTAACCCACTCCAGTATTCTTACCTGGGAAATCCCATAGACAGAGGAGTCTGGCAGGGCTACAATCCCAGTCCGTGGGGCCATGAAGAGTTGGTCATGACTGAGCATGCCTGCAGTTGTAAAAATATGTATTAAATATAAAGCTATGGCATAAAAAACTTTTAATCTTAAATCCTGATTCCACTTTGAATTTGTTGAATTTTCAAGAGCAGTTTTAAAGATTTCAATGTAGGGACAAAGTAGTATAAACTCACATGTGTCTGATAGTAATCCATATGAATGGTTCAAAAATACCTTACTGTTACACATATATACACACAAAAACACACGCATGCATATACATGGTTACAAACATACATTTAGTTCATTTTAATAAAACAAGATTGAATATGATAATCTATCTTAACTAACATTTCATTCGTGAAATCATTTCAAACTGATCACATTTAAAAAGCAACGTGGAATAGAGGAAGAGCTTGTGTATCATTGTTTCCATTTTGTTTTGGCTTTGGAGTCTTAAACAACAAAGTGGAGTTTCAACCCATCTACCAACATTCAGATCTTGAGGTAAATTGTTCAACCTCTCTGAGTCTGTTTTCTTACCTGAAAGTAGGATTTAATTCTTCGCAGGAATATCTTTTGAATGATAAGAAATCGTAGGTAAAGCACTCAGATTACTGAAGGACTCAGAAAACATTCAGCACATTGTCCCTTATTTTTTAATTAGAGTTTACATAAAGAATGCATGAGCAGTGTCATTTTTAAACTCCAGTTAATGTATAATTTCCTTCCGTTCATACTCATCCAGTTCTTCAGTGTTTATGATAAGAAGTTATAGTCTCATCTTATTCCACAGCTTGACAGACCATCAAAGCGCAAATTCCTTGGGAAACGTGCTCTCCTCTGAGAACAAGAATTTTCAGAAAGAGGACACAGTATGTATTTTACATTTAAGCAGTTCAATCATCTTGTTTCGTGTGCAGAAACAACTAGATTATAAACGGTTTCAAAAATCTCAGATTTATAAGATTTCTTAAAAGTTGTTAGTCCTCAGACCTTTGCATGAATGCAAACAATACATGTTTCTGAGGATACAGGTGTAAACTGTCTATATGTCTGGAAAAGAGTGACCGGAAGACCACGGAAGACACAGCACCTGTCTTTATTTGAATGGCTGTCATGCCATATCACCCAAGGCTGCTAGTGGCAAGCAACAGAAATGCACTTTGGTTTAGGCAGAAAAATAAATTATGGAGTAGTTCACAAAATCACTGATAAGGCTGTACAACCAGGCTTGAAATTGGGCACAAACAAAGAAGGTTTGTTAGCAGCCAGGATCCCATCCCACAAAACCAGCCCAGTAAGTGCATAGTGCTACCGCACCATTGGACATGTGATCTCATGGAGAGTACTGATGTGACCTCGGCTCTGGACCCGGGACACTGATGCTCTCCTGCACTGCTGCTCCTAGAGACACAATCCTTCAGGATCTCTTGCTACTACTTGCTGCTACAGTCCATTGTCTGCGGTTTGTTTTTTCTTGGGTCACTAGCATCAGATTCAAAGTTGAGCTAAGGAAGACTGGGAATAAATATTTATGCTTTTGCCCCTCCCCACCATCAGATTCACAAATCAGTGAATTCTCCAAACAGAGGAAGGGTTCAAATGTTGGGCAGCCCAGGAGTTATACAAAGTATCCAGGATCTAAGAGGAAGCGCAGGCAGGCTTTTTCTGAGTTGCCACAACAGAAAGGAGGACTAGGAAAGCAAATTATCAGGGGAAAAGGTAGGTTTGGGGTTTGCAGATCTAAACACGGTGAGAAACTTTCCAGAAAACAAAACTGTTTAACAATTAGATAGCTGCTTCAGAAAGATGGCAACTCCCTGCCACTGCTGAAATTTAAGTAAATGCTATATGGCCATCAGGAAAGAGAGCTACAGAAACAAACCCGCAACGTTTCTGTCCTTGTGTTGAGATTGGGATTCTGCCTCAGATTATGATTTTTGTATGTTTCCACCATATTTTGTGTCATGGTCTCTCTTGCAAATATCTTCAGGGGTCTGGGACAGACATAGTATTTTGCACGTTCTCAGTCAACTTAGTAAACTCCCAACTGATTCCAGTGAGCTAAACAAATAACATTTATATATTTGGTGTGATATGGGTATTATTGAGAAGCTGACTCCAAGGAAAGAAAGATCATTATTTTTACAAATTTAACAATATATGTTTCTGTGGTCAGTATCTCTATGTATGTGATATGTTCATACGTGTGTGTGTGTTTAGTCACTCAGTCATCTCTAATTCTTTGCAGCCCCCATGGACTGCAGCCCACCAGGCTCCTCTGTCCATGAGGGTTCTCCAGGCAAGAATCCTGGAGAGGGTTGCCATGCCCTCCTCCAAGGGATCTTCCCAACCCAGAGATCGAACCCAGGTCTCCCGCATTGCAGGCTTGCAGGAGACCTGAGCTACCAGGGAAGCCCATATTCATGCCTATGATATATGATATCCATGATATGTGATACATACTATATATATATATAGTTTCTATTTAAAAATAAAGTTGGTAGTGGAATAGGTCTTCAAGTAAACAGTATACATTATAAATAACAACAGTAAAGTTAATAGATTACCTACTGACACTTATACAAAAAGTACAATCAGACCCATGACTTTTTAGATGTGAGGTATTTACAGGGTTTTGTAATTACTTATGCTTCTGAATTTTATTCATGGTGGTACTGTTGATAATTAAGTATTATGCTGTTAAGTCCTTAAGTATGTATTTTGACTTAAACCTTACAGCAACATAGTAAATTTTTCATCCTCAGTTGAAGATTCAGACTGGAAGCTGTTATCAATATTGTCTAACTTTGCAGAACCTGCTGTGATAGAATCTGGGATGGAACCAAGACCAACCTGACTACAGCATTCTTGCTCTTAGTGACTGCTCCTCCATTCACCAGTACTCTTACATCTTCCATGATAACTCCGTCCCTACTTTTGCTGCTTTTTCCTCTCGGCTACCATTAACAGCTCTATTTCTTGATATATAAATTCAGTATGTTCTCAGTGTATGTCTGATGTCTACCTGCTTGCATCTATGTAGCAAATGAATATTCAGTTTTATAGTGATCATTTATCTTTTTGTATGGGCATCCTGGGTGGTGCTAGGGGTAAAGGATCTATCTGCCAGGGCAGGAAATTCAAGAGATATGGGTTTGATCCCTGGGTCAGGAAGAACCCCTGGAGTAAGAAATGGCAAACCAATCCAGTATTCTCACCAGGGATAATCCTATGGACAGAGAAGCCTGGCTGGTTGCAGTCCATGAGGCCTCAAAGAACTGGACACAACTAAGCACGCATGTGCACGCACACACACACTCCTTTTCTTACATATCCCTCCCAATAGAAAATATTGTAATAAGCCTCCCTCTAATGCTGGGAGAGCAGCTGCACTCTAGATCCTCAGAGTTGGATGTCCTGATGTTCAACACCATCCGGAGACAGTGCATTTGTAACATTTCATAAGGCTGCTGGAGTGTCAAAGTTGAATCTTAGGAACTCATGGGGAGTGGTTTTAGAGGAAATCAGGATGTTTAGTAACAGAAGACAGAACCTTTAGCAGTAGCACATAATTTTTCAAAGATTAAATGGTGGTTTTACAATGAATGCTGTCAAATGTCATAGGCCCCACAAGTAGGGCAAACCCTACTCATAAAGCATCTCTTTCCACTAGATGTAAAATTATCCACTACAACACCCAAGACAGATGGTTCTTCACCTCTGCCTGAGCACTTTTGGAAATAGAGAACTCTGGTTCATCTTGTATCGAATGAATCGCTTCCTGTTGCTGTGGGCACTAAGTTTTTCAGGCCTAGAAATCTGAATTCATCAGCTACTGGGGAGCTTCAGATAACAGAACCACACGCCTGCTATTCTGGGCACCATCCTTCATTATCAAGGTATCTGGAAACTAAATGAATAATCAGAAGGATGCTTTCTAAACTTAGAATAATAGAAAATAAAATTATATAGTATTATGAAATTTTCCCCTCAAGTCATGGAAAAAGGCTCATGAATTATTCCTGTCCAACCACAGAGAGAATATTTCTAATAAATGGGATGTACAAGGTCTCTCTCTCTCTCTTTCCGGAAAAATGCTGCATAAATTCAATCTAATTTCTCAGATAACCTGTTTTTCTCAGCCGCAAATCCATCACCTCATGCTAGAATTTTTGTTGTTGTTCAGCTGCTAAGTTGTGTCTGACTCTTTGTAACCCCATGGACTGCAGCACATTGGGCTTCCCTGTCCTTGACTATCTCCTGGAGTTGCTCAAATTCATGTCCATTGAGTCCAGGATGCTATCTAACCATCTCATCCTCTGCCTCCCTCTTCTCCTTTTGCCTTCAGTCTTTCCCAGCCTCAGGGTCTTGCCCAATGAGTTGGCTCTTCATATCAGGTAGCCAAGTACTGGAGCTTTAGCATCAGTCCTTCCAATGATTATTCTGGATTGATTTCCTTTAGGATTGTCTGACTTGATCTCCTTGCTGTCCAGGAGACTCTCAAAAGTCTTATCCAGTACCCAGTTTTAAAGCATCAATTTTTTTATGGTCCAATTCTCACATCTGTACATGACTACTAGAAAAACCATAGCTTTGACTTATACGGACCTTTGTTGACAAAGTGATGTCTTTGCTTTTTAATATGTTGTATAGGTTTATCATAGCTTTCCTTCCAAAGAGAAAGTGTCTTTTAATTTTATGGCTGCAATCACTGTCTGCAGTAATTCTGGAGCCAAGAAAATAAGATTTGCCACTGTTTCCACTTTTTCCCCTTCTATTTGCCATGAAGTGATGGGACCAGATGCCATGATCTTAGTTTTTGAATGTTAAGTTTTAGACCAACTTTTTCACTCTCCTCTTTCACCCTCATTAAGAGGCTCTTTAGTTTCTCTTTACTTTCTGCCATTAGAGTGGTATCTGCATATATATGAGGTTGTTGATATTTCTTTTGACAATCTTGATTCCAGCTTGTGATTCATCCAGCCTCAGCATTTTACATGATATCCTCCATGTAAAGGTTAAATAAGCAGGGTGACAATATATAGCCACCTTGTTCTTCTTTACCAATTTTGAACCTGTCCCTTGTTCTGTGTCTGGATCCATGTTGCTGTTTGACCTTCAAACAGGTTTCTCAGGAGACAGGTAAGGTGGTCTGATATTCCCATCTCTTTAAGAATTTTCCACAGTTTGTTGTGATCCATAGTCAGAGGCTTTTGTGTAGTCAATGAAGCAGACATTTTTCTGGAATTCTCTTGCTTTTTCTATAATCCAACAGATGTTGGTAATTTGACCTCTGGTTCCTCTAAGTTTTCTAAATACAGCTTGTTAATCTGAAAGCTCTTGGTTCATGTACTGCTGAAGCCTAGCTTGAAGGATTTTGAGCTTAACCTTACTAACATGCAAAATGAGGACAATTGTGCACTAGTTTTAACATTCTTTGGCATTTCCCTTCTTTGGGATTGGAATGACAATTGACCTTTTTCCAGGCCCATGACCCTTGCTGAGTTTTTTAATTTGCCAGAATTTTACTAAGGTGATAAAAAACATGCTGGTGAGGAAGGGTAGTAGCATGTTGAATATCTGGTAGTGGCCATCTTTTGTACTAGTAGTAGGAGATGCTCCCTAGTACCAAGGGTCCACCCATGATGGGATCTAGAATATCCGAAGCTAGGGGCAGCACTTAACTTCAGAAACAGAGTGGACAGAATTACCTTAAATGGAAACAAGGTTAAATGGGCAGTACCTGGAATGGCAGTTGGGGGGATAGGAGTGAGGTGCTGATGACCTTTAGAAATTTATTGTAGTGGCTCATAGAACGTGATTCTAAAGACAAGAAAGATGAGCCAACAATAAGAGAACTGCCTAATACATAAAAAGAAGAGATAAAGAATGAATAAGCAGAAGTCTGAGATCAGGTGCCCTCATAAATAGTCTCCATCCTTCACTCAGTTCCCAGATTTATACCAGTTCTAAGACCAAGAACCCATCAACCAAAGGAGAGGCAAGATCTTTGTGAGGAAGGGCCCTGAAATACTGCAGCCTGTATATAGAAGTGCTTTCTCCTTTTTTTCTTGAAGGGATCGTTGGTCATTAACTCAAGGAACTGTGCAAAAGACAAAGAGCCTGAGCTTGGCTTGTGAATGGTGTGGTGAGGGGGTACAGGCAGAAAATGGACTGCTGTTGCACCATAGGCCTTACTTAGAATAAATAACCCCAAGTGACAAAAATGAAGGGATATCTTCCCAAAGAGCAGATCTTTGAGCTGTACTTCTGTTCATTTTCTTTGAGTGGCATGAAAAGTTGCTTGAGGTTGCAGTCTCGTGGGCANTTTTTTTTTTTTTGCTATATTAAAATATTTTTGTGATTAAAATAATTTATTGCAGCTGAGTTACAATGTTGTGTTAATTCTATATAGCAGAGTGATTCAGTTATATGTGTGTATATATATATATACACACACACACACATACATTCTTTTTTATATTCTTTTCCATTATGGTTTATCATAGGATAGTGAATATAATTTTTTGTGCTATATGATAGGACCTTGTTGTTTATCCATTCTCTATATAAAAGCTTGCATCTGCTAATAACAAACTCCAACTCAGCCCCTGCATCAACTCCCTCACCTTTGGCAACCTCCAGTCTGTTCTGTATGTCCATGCTTCTGTTTCTGTTTCATAGATAGCTATATTGTGTCACCTTTTAGATTCCACATAAAAGTGATCTAATATGGTATTTGTCTTTCTCTTTCTGGCTTCAATCAGTATGATAGTCTCTAGTTGTGCCCATGTTGCTGCAAATGGCATTATTGCATCTTTTTATGGCTCAGTAATATTCCATTAAATGTGGGGCTGAGTAGTATTCTGTTGTCTAAATATTTACATCTCTAATCTTTGTTTTTATTTTTAAATTTTTTATTAGAGTATTGTTGGTTTACAGTGTTGTCTTACTTTCAGGTGTACAACAAAGTGGATCATTTATGTGTGTGTGTGTGTGTGTGTACATATATAGCTGTATTTTGTTCAGTAGCTAAGTCGTACCCTCCTCTTTTCCATCCCATGGACTGCAGCATGCCAAGTTTCCCTATTCTTCACTATCTACTAGAGTTTGCTCAAATTTATGTCCATTGAGTCTGAAGTGCTATCTAACCATCTCATCTTCTCCTTTTTTCTCCTTTGGGCTTCAGTCTTTCCCAGCATCAGAGACTTTTCCAGTGAGTCAGCTCTTTGCATTAGGTGGCCAAAGTGTTGCAGCTTCAGTATCAGTCCTTTTGAAGAATATTCAGATTTGGTTTCCTTTAGGATTGTCTGATTTGATCTCCTTGCTGTCCAATGAAGGGACTTGTGTAACTCAATGAAGCTATGAGTTATGCCATGCAGGGCCATACAATTTGGATGGGTCATAGTGAAAAGTTCTGACAAAATATGGTCTACTGGTAGGATGGCAAACCACCCTAGTATTCTTGCTGCAAGAACCCCATCAACTCTGTGTGTGTGTGTGTGTGTGTGTGTGTGTATCTACACTTTTTTTTAGATACTTTTCCCATATAGGGAAAAAGTAGGCCATTATAGAGTATTGAATAGAGTTACTTAAGCTATACAGTAGATCTTTATTAGTTATCTATTTTATATATAGTAGTGTGTATATACATCAGTCCCCATCTCTCAATTTATCTCTCCTCACCCCTCCCCACTGGTAACCATACATTTGTTTTCTATATCTGTAGCTCTGTTCCTGTAGATAGTTCATTTGTATCCATTTTTTAAGAGTCTACATATAACTGATATTATATGATATTTGTCTTTCTCTATCTGATTTATTTCACTCAGTGTGACAATCTCTGAGTCCATCTATATTGCAGCAAATGGCATTATCTCATTCTTTTTAATAGCTCAGTAATATTGGATTGTAGATATATATCACATCTGCTGGAGAAGATTCTTGAGAGTCCCTTGGAGAGCAAAGAGATCAAACCAGTCAATCCTAAAGGAAATCAACCCTGAATATTCATTGGAAAGGCTAATGATGGAGCCAAAACTCCAATACTTTAGCCACCTGATGTGAAGAGCCAACTCATTGGAAAAGACCCTGGGAGATGCTGGGAGAGATTGAGGGCAGGAGGAGAAGGAGGTGACAGAGGATGAAATGGTTGGATGGCATCACCGACTCAATGGACTTGAGTTTGAGCAAACTCTAGAAGACAGTGAAGGACAGGGAAGCCTGGCGTGCTGCTTTCTATGGGGTTGTAAATAGTTGGACATGACTGAGTGACTGAACAAGAACCATGTGTGTACCATGTCTTTATCCGTTTACCTGTCAGTGGATGCTCAGACTGCGTCCATGTCTTGATTGTAAATAGTGCTACAGTAAATATTGGGGTGCATGCATCTTTTTCAAGTTAACGGTTTTCTGTGAATCTATGCCCAGGAATGGAATTGATGGATCATATGGTAGCTCTGTTGTAGTTTTTTACAGAACTTAAATACTGTTCTGCACAGTGGATGTAATTTTCATTACCACCAACAGTGTGGGAGGGTTTCCTTTTCTCCACACCCTCTCCAGCATATGTTGTTTGTAGATTTTTTGATGAAGGCCATTCTGATCAATATGAGTGATACCCCACTGTAGTTTTGAGTTGTATTTCTCCAATAATTAGTGATCTTGAGTGTCTTTTTGTGTGCTTCTTGCTCATCTGTATATCTTCTTTGGAGAAATGTCTATTTATGTCCACTTTTTAAACTGAGGTGCTTGTTTTTTTTGATATTGAGGGGCATGACCTGTTTTCATATTTTGAAGATTAATCCCTTGTCAGTTACTTCTTTTGTAAATATTTTCTCTCATTCTGAGGATGGTCTTTTCATTTTGTTTATGATTTCCTTTGCTTTGCAAAGGCTTTTAAGCTTAATTAGGTCCCATTTGTTTATTTTTATTTTCATTACACTAGGAAGTAGATTGAAAAAGATCTTGCTGTGATTTATGTTAAAGAGTGTTGTATTTATGTTTTCTTCTGAGAGTTTTATAGTATCCGGTCATACATTTAGGTCTTTAATTCATTTTGAGTTTATTTTTGCGTGTGCTGTTAGGAAGTATTCTCATTGCATTCATTTAAATATAGCTGTACAGTTTTCCCAGCACCATTTACTGAAGATACTGTCTTTTCTCCATTGCATATTCTTGTCCCCTTTATCATAGATTAGGTGACCATAGTGTATGGGTTTACCTCTATGGCAACCCACTCCAGTGTTCTTGCCTGGAGAATCCCAGGGATGGCGGAGCCTGGTAGGCTGCTGTCTNAGATACTGTCTTTTCTCCATTGCATATTCTTGTCCCCTTTATCATAGATTAGGTGACCATAGTGTATGGGTTTACCTCTATGGCAACCCACTCCAGTGTTCTTGCCTGGAGAATCCCAGGGATGGCGGAGCCTGGTAGGCTGCTGTCTATGGGGTTGCACAGAGTCGGACACGACTGAAATGACTTAGCAGTAGCAGCGAGACTCTCTATCCTGTTCCATTGATATACATAATCTGTTTCTGTGCTAATACCATGCTGTTTTGATCACTGTGGCTTTATAGTATATTCTGAAGGCACAGAGCCTGATTCCTTTAGCTCTGCTTTTCCTTTTCAAGATTTCCTTGGATATTCATGATCTCTTTTTGGTTCCATACAAATTGTAAAAATTTTTTGTTCTGATTCTATGAAAAATGCCAATGGTAATTTGATAGACATTGCATTGAATCTGTAGATTGCCTTGAGTAGTATACTCATTTTGATAATATTGATTCTTCCAATCCAAGTCGTGGTATATCTTTCCATCTGCTTGTGTCATATTCAATTTCTTTCATCAGCATCTTATAGTTTTTGAGTATGGGTCTTTTGCCTCCTCAAGTTTATTCCTAGGTATTTTATTCTTTTTGATGTGATGGTAATTAGGGTGTTTTTTTTTTCTTTTCTTTTCTTTCTCTTTCTGACCCTTTGTTGTTCGTGTATAGAAGTGCAACAGATTTCTGTGTGTTGATTTTGTATTCTTTAAATTTACCAAACTTACTGATGAGCTCTAGTGGCTTTCTGGTAGCATCAGGATTTTCCATGTATTGTGTCATGTCATCTGTGAACACTTACAGTTTTACTTCTTTTACAATTTGGATCCCTTTTACTTCTTCTCTGATTCCAAAACTATGTTGAATAAAAATGGCAAGAGTGGACATCTTTGTCTTATTCTTGATCTTAGAGGAAATGCTTTCAGTTTTTCTCCATTGAGTATGATGTTAGTTGTTGGTTTGTCATACATGACGTCTACTATGTTGAGGTATATTCCCTCCATGCCCATTTTAGGGAGAGCTTTTATCATAAGTGGGTGTTAAATTTTGTCAAAAGCTTCTGCATCTACTGAGATAACCATATTTGTTATTCTTTAATTTGTTTATATGGTGTACCACACTAATTGATTTGTGGGTACTGAAAAATCTTTGCATCCTGGGAAAATCCTATGTGATGATGGTGTGTAATCCTTTTAATGTGCTATTGGATTTAGCTTCCTAATATTTTGTTGATGGTTTTTGCAACTATATTCATCAAAGATATTAGCTTGAAATTTTCTATTTTGTATAATGACTGTCTGATTTTGCTATTAAAATGATGATGGCTTCCCTCATAGAATGAGTCTGTGAGTGCTGCTTCCTTTGCAATATTTTGAAGTAGTTTCTGTTTGCTTTCCCCTGGAAGACCAGACTCCATACCTTCTGGCAGCATTTCTTTTAGTCCGGTGGGTATTATTTCCTCTAGAATGAGTTTATTTATTTTACTTGATAGTCAACAAGGTGGGTCTTTGTGGGGAGCTCTTTTAGAAATGCCACAATTAGGACCAGGTATGGGACTACCACTACATTCACCAGAATGGTCAGTTATCCATTTTCTACCTATTGCTAACAAAAACTGTTTGTAAATCATTTCATTCTGTGCATTAAGGCTACAGTAAAATTTAAATGCATTGAATAAGCTGTGATTACCCAAATAGAAACTCGCTTTCTTATACCATTATCAAGTTTTCTGGAGGATGCTGAAGTTTGTCAGATATTGATTAGATCAATCAACTGCTTTCATGTATTTATTATAGTCTAATATACAAGTGGTCTTAGTTATTTAATGGCCAGTCCTCTTATCTTCCTTTCCTGTAGATGCTATGGCAGCATCATGAATAGTTATCACCATGCAGGCTAGCCACTTGTCTTTCCATATGAGAAGAACTTCTTCACCTTTCTGCAAGAATGTCATTTCTCTCCTTTTTGTTTTCAGATTTCCCCTTTAATTGGTTTGGTAGACAATGATTCTCTCTTATAGTCCCACAAACTCTGTTTTATTTTTCAATGGAATTTCAGATATGGACAAACTGTTGTAATAATTGTCATGGTAAATATGGTGCCATGAACCAAGATATGGTTGTAGGACTGATAATATTCTTTCTTACAGTTCCCTTCCTTTATCCGTGTAAATCTCAAAGTTGCATGTATATCATCACTTTTGCTAACATCCTGATCAAAATTCCATATTTCATAAGTTTCCAGAATTATAGGTTTTGAATCTCAATCATCTTCTCCACTTTATCATTCCTTTACCAAGTGATAGCTCTTGGTAGGGATATATAGGTCGATTGAAATTTTGGTAGGAAATAATCCAAAAGAGGTTTAACCTTTGAAATTATGTCTGCAGGAAGTGAATTCCAAGTTACTGTTAAAGTGAAGAAATGTCACTATTTGTTCAAACCTTCTTCTGATCATAATCTTTGGAAAGATACTTGTTTCAAGGGATCAGTTGAACAATATCTTTTCCAATGTTACTTTCTTATTTGTGCCATCAAAATTAGTAATCCAAGAAACTTCTTCATGTCACTGTTGGTTACATCAGTCCATTTTTAAAGNTTCTTCTGATCATAATCTTTGGAAAGATACTTGTTTCAAGGGATCAGTTGAACAATATCTTTTCCAATGTTACTTTCTTATTTGTGCCATCAAAATTAGTAATCCAAGAAACTTCTTCATGTCACTGTTGGTTACATCAGTCCATTTTTAAAGCCTTATCATACTTTTTATATGATTTTTCATTCTGTTGATGATATAAATTTGTTTGAGAAGCAACCAACTTGAAAAAGTTATTACCAAAAATTAATTCTGTTATTTCACTAATACTTTGCGGGTTATTACATTCAATAGTTACACTTGACACACTGTAAAATCTAATTTTTGTTGTCTTCAATGCACTCTTCTGTAGACGCACAGGCGCATTCTCCAGCACTGGGAGTTTCATTTTCAGTATCAGAATCAATGACTAAGGTTTTTTGTATTTTTGTTAGTCTAATAGTCACATTGCCTGAAGCACAACTAGATTTTGAAGAACTATCATCTTCTGAGACACTAGTATATATGTTGCTTGGCCTATCAGAGAAAGTATCTGCATTAAATTCATTGAATAATTCTTTTTCACTCAAAATTACACAATGCGTTGTTTTTGAAAACTTTGCTGTAATAAACTTGTGTTTCTAATATACACAAGCTTGGGACAAACACCTGACAGCAAAATGTGAATGATAATGACAATCATAAGTTGTAAAATGAATGTTTGATCATTTTTAAGCTCTAACAGCTTCCCACAGTGATATTTAAAATTGTATTGATATGTCTGTAGTCAACAATGTGATAAGCAGCCTGTCTGCTGATGGATGGGGCTGTGTTCTCACTCTGTTGGTTGTTTGGCCTGAGGCATCCCAGGACTGAAGCCTACAAGCTCTTGGGTGGGGCCAGGTCTCGGTGAGAAAAGTGGCAGCCTCCAGGAGGGCCCACACCAGTGAAGTACTCCTCGGAACTACCGTTGCCATGTCTTTGCCTCCACCGTGAGCCACAAGAGACCCCTTAGTGCTAGCAGGTATGTCTGGCCCAGGCACTTCTGAGGTCACTTCTTTTTATCCTGGTTCCTTGTGTACTGGAGACCTTGTATATACCCTCCAAGACCTTCAGTCTTATGGAATTCCTGTGATCACACCCTGCTGGCCTTCAAAGCCAGAGACTCCAAGGCCTCCTCCTCCCATGCTAGATCCCCGGGCTGGGGACCCTGATGTGGGGCTGAAAATTTTCATTCCTGTGGGAGAACTTCTGTGATGAAATTACTTTTTACTTTGTTGGTTGCCCACCCAGCATGTATGGGATCTGATTTCTCAGGATTGTGCCCCTCGTACCATCTCATTATGGTTTCCTTGTTTTGGGATGTAGGATATCTTTTTTGGCAGGTTCCAGCATTTTTTTGGTAGATAGCATTTTGTAGTTAGTTGTTATTTTGGTGTTTTTGTAAGAAAAGTTGAGCTCACATCCTTCTACTCTGCCATCTTGTCAAATGCAGACTGGAGTGAATGTATCTTGAGGGCATTATGCTAAATGAGGTAAGTCAAACAAAGAGAAATACATTCTAAGTATGACATCGCTTATATGTGGCTTCTAAAGATGCTGAACACAGTGAAAGAAAGACTAGAATAGTGATTACCAGGGGCTGGAGGGTAGGAAAAATGGAAAGATGTTGATCAAAGGGTACAAATGTTCAATTATAAAATGAGTACATTCTAGGAATATAATGTACAGCATGGTGACTATAGTTAACAATGCTGTATTATATACTTGAAAGTTGCTAAGAGAGTAGATCTTAAATGGTCTCACCACAAAAAAGAAATGGTAATTGAGTGATGTAATGCTAATGCTATGTTGGTAATCATTTTGCAATGTTTAAGTGTATCAAACCAGTACATTATATGCCTTCAGTCAGTTCAGTGGCTCAGTTGTGTCTGACTCTTCATAACTCTATGGACTGCAGCATGCCAGGCTTCCCTATCCATCACCAACTCCCAGAGCTTGCTTAAACTCATGTCCATTGAGTCGGTGGTGCCATACAACCATCTCATCCTCTGTTGTCACCTTCTCCTCCTGCCTTCAATCTTTCCCAGCATCAGGGTCTTTTCAAAAGAGTCAGTACTTTGCATCAGGTGGCCAAAGTATTGGAGTTTCAGCTTCAGCATCAGTCCTTCCAATGAATATTCAGGTCTGTTTTCCTTTAAGATGGACTGGTTTCATCTCCTTGCAGTCCAAGGGACTCTCAAGAGTCTTCTCCAACACCACAGTTCAAAAGCATCAATTCTTCGGTGCTCAGTTTTCTTTATGGTCCAACTCTCACATACGTCCATGACTACTGGAAAAACCATAGCCTTGACTAAATGGATGTTTGTTGGCAGAGTAGTGTCTCTGCTTTTTAATATACTAGGTTGGTCATAGCTTTTCTTTGGATCTTTGTTGGCAGAGTAGTGTCTCTGCTTATTAATATACTAGGTTGGTCATAGCTTTTCTTTCAAGGAGCAAGTGTCTTTTAATTTCATGGCTGCAGTCACCATCTGCAGTGATTTTGGAGGCCCCCCAAAATAATGTCTGACAGTGTTTCCCTATCTATTTGGCATGAAGTGATGGATCTAGATGCCATGATATTAGTTTTTTGATTGTTGAGTTTTAAGCCAGCTTTTTCACTCTCCTCTTTCACCTTCATCAAGAGGCTCTTTAGTTCCTCTTCATTTTCTGCCGTAAGGGTGGTGTCATCTGCATGTCTGAGGTTATTGATATTTCTTCTGGTAATTTAGATTCCAGCTTGTGCTTCATCCAGCCTGACATTTTGCATGATGTACTCTGTATNTAGTGCTAGCAGGTATGTCTGGCCCAGGCACTTCTGAGGTCACTTCTTTTTATCCTGGTTCCTTGTGTACTGGAGACCTTGTATATACCCTCCAAGACCTTCAGTCTTATGGAATTCCTGTGATCACACCCTGCTGGCCTTCAAAGCCAGAGACTCCAAGGCCTCCTCCTCCCATGCTAGATCCCCGGGCTGGGGACCCTGATGTGGGGCTGAAAATTTTCATTCCTGTGGGAGAACTTCTGTGATGAAATTACTTTTTACTTTGTTGGTTGCCCACCCAGCATGTATGGGATCTGATTTCTCAGGATTGTGCCCCTCGTACCATCTCATTATGGTTTCCTTGTTTTGGGATGTAGGATATCTTTTTTGGTAGGTTCCAGCATTTTTTTGGTAGATAGCATTTTGTAGTTAGTTGTTATTTTGGTGTTTTTGTAAGAAAAGTTGAGCTCACATCCTTCTACTCTGCCATCTTGTCAAATGCAGACTGGAGTGAATGTATCTTGAGGGCATTATGCTAAATGAGGTAAGTCAAACAAAGAGAAATACATTCTAAGTATGACATCGCTTATATGTGGCTTCTAAAGATGCTGAACACAGTGAAAGAAAGACTAGAATAGTGATTACCAGGGGCTGGAGGGTAGGAAAAATGGAAAGATGTTGATCAAAGGGTACAAATGTTCAATTATAAAATGAGTACATTCTAGGAATATAATGTACAGCATGGTGACTATAGTTAACAATGCTGTATTATATACTTGAAAGTTGCTAAGAGAGTAGATCTTAAATGGTCTCACCACAAAAAAGAAATGGTAATTGAGTGATGTAATGCTAATGCTATGTTGGTAATCATTTTGCAATGTTTAAGTGTATCAAACCAGTACATTATATGCCTTCAGTCAGTTCAGTGGCTCAGTTGTGTCTGACTCTTCATAACTCTATGGACTGCAGCATGCCAGGCTTCCCTATCCATCACCAACTCCCAGAGCTTGCTTAAACTCATGTCCATTGAGTCGGTGGTGCCATACAACCATCTCATCCTCTGTTGTCACCTTCTCCTCCTGCCTTCAATCTTTCCCAGCATCAGGGTCTTTTCAAAAGAGTCAGTACTTTGCATCAGGTGGCCAAAGTATTGGAGTTTCAGCTTCAGCATCAGTCCTTCCAATGAATATTCAGGTCTGTTTTCCTTTAAGATGGACTGGTTTCATCTCCTTGCAGTCCAAGGGACTCTCAAGAGTCTTCTCCAACACCACAGTTCAAAAGCATCAATTCTTCGGTGCTCAGTTTTCTTTATGGTCCAACTCTCACATACGTCCATGACTACTGGAAAAACCATAGCCTTGACTAAATGGATGTTTGTTGGCAGAGTAGTGTCTCTGCTTTTTAATATACTAGGTTGGTCATAGCTTTTCTTTGGATCTTTGTTGGCAGAGTAGTGTCTCTGCTTATTAATATACTAGGTTGGTCATAGCTTTTCTTTCAAGGAGCAAGTGTCTTTTAATTTCATGGCTGCAGTCACCATCTGCAGTGATTTTGGAGGCCCCCCAAAATAATGTCTGACAGTGTTTCCCTATCTATTTGGCATGAAGTGATGGATCTAGATGCCATGATATTAGTTTTTTGATTGTTGAGTTTTAAGCCAGCTTTTTCACTCTCCTCTTTCACCTTCATCAAGAGGCTCTTTAGTTCCTCTTCATTTTCTGCCGTAAGGGTGGTGTCATCTGCATGTCTGAGGTTATTGATATTTCTTCTGGTAATTTAGATTCCAGCTTGTGCTTCATCCAGCCTGACATTTTGCATGATGTACTCTGTATATAAGTTAAATAAGCAAGGGGACAATATACAGCCTTGACGTACTCCTTCCCAATTTGGAGCCCGTCCGTTGTTCCATGTCCAGTTTTAACTGTTGCTTCCTGACCTGCATACAGATTTCTCAGGAGGCAGATAAGGTGGTCTGGTATTCTGTTCTCTTTAAGAATTTTCCACACTTTGTTGTGATCCACATAAATTCTTTATTGCAGTCAATGAAGTGGAAGTAGATGTTTTTCTGGAACTCTCTTGCTTTTTCTATAATCCAGTGGATATTGGCATTTGATCTCTGGCTTCTCTGCCTTTTCTAAATCCAGCTTGAACATCTGGAAGTTCTTGGTTCATGTATTGTTGAAGCCTGGCCTGGAGAATTTTGAGCATTACTTTACTAGCATGTGAGATGAGTGCAATTGTTTGGTAGTTTGAGTATTCTTTTGCCTTGCCTTTCTTTAGGATTGGAATGAAAACTGACCTTTTCCAGTCCTGTGGCCACTGATGAGTTTTCCAAATTTGAGTACAAGGAGTTTCCTTGGAGTACAAGGCCTTGTTGTATGCCTTAAACCTACACAAGGTTGTATGTCAATTATATCTCAATAAACTGGGAAAATTTTTTAAAATTAAACTTTAGAGAATATGATATATTATACAGAGGTGCCCTAGCCAACCCACAGATCTGCAGATTTGAACAGCACCCTCTAAGATGATCCATGGATGCTTGAATGAAAAGTCAATAATATTACAGCCACTGAGTTTTGAGATGGTTCACTATGTAGAGCAGCATCTGTTTATTAATAGTTGATTAACAAAGTCTCTAAAAGCTAGGGACATGAGACATAAAGCCAAATACATGAATTTTAACCTCCCCAGGTTTACTGTTTATCAACAAAGATAGGTATATAAGCAATAACATAGCAATAAAGTAGTTTTGCAAAGAGGTATGGAAAAGCACATGGGAACACAGAGTTGGGAATACCTCATTTTGTTGAAAAGCTCGAGGAAAGTTGTCCATAAAATAAAATAACATTAGACTATTTGGATAAAGAGGAGAAAGGAAGAGTTATGATATTCCAGGTGGGAGAACAGAGGCAGTACAGGGAGCCACTGGTTAAATTAAGCATGTGCAGATCACAGAAAATCCAAGGGACCTTACCAGAGCTATAGTAAGGGGTGCTAGTGTGTATTGATCTAAAAAGGGTGCTGAAACAGGGCAAGAATTAACAAGAAATAGAGGGCCAGTTAACAAGAGTAAGGGAACCCTCATGTAACTGGGAAAATAGAAATTGATCTCATTACTGCCAAAATAGACAGGAACTTCAAGTGGGGAAAAGAAATCCTTGCAGCATTGACTTCATTGACCTTGGTTGTACTAAATAACATGTTGAACAATTGTTTGAAGATTATCAGTTTGAAGGACTGCCAAATCATTTGGCAAAGAGAGATGCCAAGTCTTGGTCTGGCCTTGGTTCTTAGAGATTATCTAAGTCAACCTTTTAATCTTATGGATGGGAAAACTATGACTCAGAAGATTAAAATTTACTCAAGGTAAAAAACCAGAACCCCAGTCTGCTTAATCACTCCTGACTTCCTTCCATCATACTATAGTTCCTGCCATAAATTTGCTGTAGCATGCAGGAACTAGAAAATCTGCACTAATGGAAGAATCAGAGAAGCTCAAGAATATGTATCAATTATGAAAGAAGTATCAGATTTAAGAGAACAGAGGAGTTATACATGCATGGAGACATCCATAATATCATGGCATATTTCATAGGCATGTTGGAAGTTTACATGGAGCTTTAGACTAAGACCTACTTAATGGCAATGCCCAAGATAAGCTCTGGTTCTGGGAAAGAGACTTATTGTAGGGGTAAAAAGGGATGGGGCAGAAATTGGTAGATGCAGCTCCAAAGGAACATACCTAATCAGAAAGAAGCAATAGGACTAAGCTCTTACTTGGTTCTAACAGAACAGTAGGCTGTAAGATGCCTTCTACTCAGACACACACAAGGAAGAAAACTGGACCCAATAAATGGATACAGTCTGGAAGTAGTATCCTTCTGGGAAAAGCCAGAAGATATAAAGGTACTTACTCCATATTTTTCTTCTCTTGAACACATCCAGTATCTTTTATAAGGTTAAATATTTCAGTAGAGGAACCACAGCCCTCTTCTATAGCATGATAGAATATTATCTACTCTTACAAGTGGTTTTAGATCCCTTCAAAGATTCCTTGGGAGCAGATAACTGGCTTTTCCTAAACCACAAAACCCCTCAGTGGTGTATATTATAGTGAGGTACAGTGAATGAGGGCTTCCCTGGTAGCACTTCAAGAAACAACAGTTAGAACTGGACATGGAACAACAGACTGGCTCCAAACTGGCTCCAAACCAGGAAAGGAGTATGTCAGGGCTGTATATTATCATCCTGCTTATTTAACTTATATGCAGAGTACATCATGTGAAATGCCAGGCTGGATGAAGAACAAGCTGGAATCAAGATTGCCAAAGAAATATCAATGACCTCAGAAATGCAGATGACACAACCCTTATGGCAGAAAGTGAAGAACTAAAGAGCCTTTTAATGAAAGTGAAAGAGAAGAGTGAAATATTTGGCTTAAAACTCAACATTCAGAAAACTAAGATCATGGCATCCGGTCCTACCACTGCATGGCAAATAGACGGGAAAGCAATAGAAACAGAGACTTTATTTTGGGGGACTCCAAAATCACTGCAGATGGTAACTGCAGCCATGAAATTAAAAGACATTTGCTCCTTGGAAGGAAAGCTATGACCAACCTAGACAGTATATTAAAAAGCAGAGACATTCCTTTGCCAACAAAGGTCCATCTAGTCAAGGCTATGGTTTTTCCAGTAGTCAAGTATGAATATGAGAGTTGTACTATAAAGAAAGCTGAGTGCTGAAGAATTGATACTTTTGAACTGTGGTGTTGGAGAAGACTCTTGAAAGTGCCTTGGACTGAAAGGAGATTCAACCAGTCCATTCTAAAGGAAGTCAGTCCTCAATATTCATTGGAAGGACTGATGGTAAAGCTGAAACTCCAATACTTTAGCCACATGATGCAAAGGACTGACTCATTGGAAAAGACCCTGATGCTGGAAAAGATTGAAGGCAGGAGGAGAAGGGGACGACAGAGGATGAGATGCTTGGATTGGCATCACCAACTCGATGGACATGAGTCTGAGCAAGCTCCAGGAGTTGGTGATGGATAGGGAAGCCTGGCATGCTGCAGTCCATGGGGTCGCAAAGAATCAGACACGACTGAGTGACAGAACTGACGACTGGTAGCTCAGCTGGTAAAGAATTCATCTGCAATGCAGCAGAACCCAGTTTGATTCCTGGGTTGGAAAGATCCCCTGGAGATGGGATCAGCTACCCACTCCAGTATTCTTGGGCTTCCCTGGTGGCTCAGACGGTAAAGAATTCACCTGCAATGGAGGAGACCTGGGTTCCATCTCTGGATTGAGAAGATCCCCTGGAGGAGGGCACGGCAACCCGCTCTAGTATTTTTGTCTGGAGAATTCCCATAGACAGAGGAGCCTGGTGGGCTACAGTCCATGGGGTGACAAAGAGTCCAACACAACTAAGTGACTAGGCACAGCCCAACACACTGAATGGACAACCGATTAGCATTAACTGAGGAAAAGTGCCCCCATATTGGGATATATGCCTTCCTGTTACTGTGGCTGATTCACTTCATATGGTCATAAGGAAGATTCCCTGCCTTCACCATAGATGTCTAGTGGAACTGATGCAGGTTCTGAACTCTCATCTAAATGAAAGCTGAACCTTTAATAAGTTAAGTCTCTACAGAAGTCAAGACTGGTTCATTCCAAGAGAAATGACCTTAGTTTGGGATGAGTTAAAATAGAAATTATGAGGAACTGCCACCAATACACTATAATGTTGACTTTCTAAAAAATGTTCTTTTTCCAGAAAATAATTGAGGTTGAGTGAAAGCATTTATTGGGCTTCCCTTGTGATTTAGACAGTAAAAAGTTCACCCACAATGCAGGAGATCTCTGGGTTAGGAAGATCCACTGAAGGAAATGGCAACCTATTCCAGTATTCTTGCCTGGGAAATCCCATGGGCAGAGAGATAAAAGTGGAGGCAAGCAGAAGTATTTAAATAATAGATATATCTAGAGTCTATAGATACAGGTGTATCTCTAAGATTAAACTTCTGCTTTGGGTTCTTATGAGACTGGTGAAGCCCAATAGGTAACCTGTATATTTTAAACGTACCCCTAAAACAACAACAGAAAATTTCACTCACATCCCCCTTTTGTCTCTAGGTTTCAGCCTCAATGTTCTGTGCTAATTAAACTTCCTTCAGTAAGTGCTGTTTTCCCAGCTTTATCTGATGTTTCTGTAAAAAAGGCACACATGGCTACCTCAACAGGGCCAACCTTAGTGATGCTGCCCTGAATCATTCTGGGATCATTCCACCACCAAGTCAGATTCCGTTTATCTTAAAACTACCAAGATGGTAGACTTTCTTCTCCCCAAGGGCAGCTCCCAGCATGACTTCCTTAGAAAGGCCCATCCCTTTCATCCTTTACCTGACATTACCTCTTCACATGCTAGTAAAGTAATGCTCAAAATTCTCCATGCCAGGCTTCAGCAATATGTGAACCATGAACTTCCTGANCTTGTTTTTGTTGACTGTATAGAGCTTCTCCATCTTTGGCTTTAAAGAATATAATCAATCTGATTTTGGTGTTGACCATTTGGTGATGTCCATGTGTACAGTCTTCTCTTATGTTGTTGGAAGAGGGTGTTTGCTATGACCAGTGCATTTTCTTGGAAAAACTCTATTATTAGTCTTTGCTCTGCTTCATTAATTTGCCTGTTACTCCAGGTATTTCTTGACTATCTACTTTTGCTTTCCAGTCCCCTATAATGAAAAGGACATCTTTTTTGGGGGGGTGTTAGTTCTAAAAGATCTTGTAGATCTTCATACAACCGTTCAACTTCACCTTCTTCAGTGTTACTGGTTGGGGCATAGACGTGGATAACTGTAATATTGAATGGTTTGCCTTGGAGACGAACAGAGATCATTCTGTCATTTTTGAGACTGCATCCAAGTACTGCATTTCGGACTCTTTTGTTGACCATGATGGCTACTCCATTTCTTCTGAGGGATTCCTGCTGGCAGTAGTAGATATAATAGTCACCTGAGTTAAATTCACCCATTCCAGTCCATTTTAGTTCACTGATTCCTAAAATGTTGACGTTCACTCTTGCCATCTCTTGTTTGACCACTTCCACTTTGCCTTGATTCTTGAATACTGATGTTCAATTGCTGATTTTCTACATATATAGCTCAACTTACTATGTCCCCTAACTTGTGCCAGACCAACTTTAGATAAGGTGCCCAAACCTTAACAGACTGTAAAATTTTTGCCCTCCTTTATTGAAAAAAGTGAAAGTGAAAATGATAGTCACTTAGTGGTATCTGACTCTTTGTGACTCCATGGATTGTGGCCAGGACTTCTCTGTCCATGGAATTCTCCAGGCAAAAATACTGGAGTGCGTAGACATTCCCTTCTCCAGGGATCTTCCCAATCAAGGGATTGAACACAGGTTTCCTGCATTACAGGCATATTCTTTACTGTCTGAACCACCAGTGAAGTTTACTGGAAAGTTCCTTTAAATGCCAGAATACATCTGCCTTTCCATATCTTTTTCTGTATCTATTCCTATTCTATTCTAGAACTTCAGAACACACTCACACACACACATGCATGTATATCCCTTTTAAAAACTTTCTTTTTAAGAAATTAAGGAAACAATTCCATTCACCATTGCAACAAAAAGAATAAAATACTTAGGAATATACCTACCTAAAGAAACTAAAGACCTATACATCAAAAACTATAAAACACTGATAAAGGAAATCAAAGAAGACACTAATAGATGGAGAAATATACCNAAACAATCACTGGCAAAGGATATTTTTCTAAATTGAAGAAAAAGACATCTAAGCCAGTCAGGAGATAAGTGAGTAATGAACTCCTAGCAATTGAAAGCAAAGTGATGGATCCACTGAGTAGAGAAAGACCAATTGAGCCCTGGAGGGAGGAAAGGATGCTTTAGCAGGGCCCACCCGTGTATTTCACCTGAAACAGATTCCCCAGAAAAATATCATGAAGATGAAAGATAAGGCAAAACTCCAAGAGGCAAACACCCTGAAAACAATAACCAAACAAACCCTCTAACAAGTCAACTCTCATTAAAAAAAGAAAAACAAAAACACAGGAACCCTCAAGCCTGAGACAAAATGACTTGATTTTCTTCAGTATATATTGCAATGTGTTCCACTCAGTCAAACATTCATTCCATCCTGAAAACTTCCAAGATAACCACAGTTACTTCAGATTGAACTCTGAGTCAATTTTTTAAAAGATTCTCAATTCCTCTGAGCAGGTTTATAAACCTGTTGCATAGTAACATGTTTTTTTACTTTAAAAAAAAAAATGTGGTTACAATTTCTAATGAGTTGAAAACATCACTTACTTTCAATATGCTGCCCGGGTGGTAAGTGAGACTGTGTCCGGGGTCGCTCGGAGCCAGCTTCCTTTTTAACTGGAGGGGATGCCCAGCAGATGAACAGGCTGCAGGGTCTCCCTTGACTCCATGCCGGAGGAAAGCATCTAACAAACATTATCAACTTTGAAATATAAACTTCCACCCATGTTTACACAGGGACAATTTTATTTTCTAACTCAAAAATAGCAAAAATAAGTTATGTCTCCAAGAGGAATTCACTGCCCAACTACTTCATTTTGCAGCTGAGATGCCAAGATGCATAATGAATATGGAATTAATGTGATTTCTACACATTTTAATTGCCAAATTCAAGTTGAATGAACTGTATTAATGAAAACGGAAGGAGTTTCAGTAACCCTTGACTTAATCCATATTTAACAAGAATTGACAGGCTTTTTTTTTTGTTTTTCTTCTAGGAAGGCAATAATCACACACCATCTGCTGCCAGTTAAACGGAACTAATTCAATTGTTAAATTACAAATGTAAAGGACTGAGTTATAAATATGTTTGATTAAAACAGACGCTGGGCAGATTTGGTTTGGTCGTGGCTGGTGCCGCCAACTCTCAATCACTGAAGAGTGAGTGGAAATTTTGTCCTCTTTCCTTCTTTCTTTCCCCCTCATGCCTTGCAGTTTCTATGTATGAGCACTTTTGTCAGAGAATGAGCAGAACAGGAAGTGATAAATAGACATGCATCCCTTCTAGGTCTGTGACTCCAAATAAAAGCAGTAACACCACTTCTTGTTTTAAACAACAAACCAGAATTGAAAGAAACATGTGTACCCCAATGTTCATCACAGCACTGTTTATAATAGCCAGGACATGAAAACAACCTAGATGTCCATCGGCAGATGAATGGATAAGAAAGCAGTGGTACATATACACAACGGAGTATTATTCGCCATTAAAAAGAACACATTTCAATCAGTTCTAATGAGGTGGATGAAACTGGAGCTGATTATACAGAGTGAAGTAAGCCAGAAAGAAAAACACCAACACACATATATATGGAATTTAGAAAGATGGTAATGATAACCCTGTATGAGAGACAGCAAAAAAGACACAGATGTATANGCTGCCATCTATGGGGTTGCACAGAGTCAGACACGACTGAAGCGACTTAGCAGCAGCAGCAGCAGCAGTGGCTCAGGTGGTAAAGCGTCTGCCTACAATGAGGGAGACCTGGGTTCAATCTCTGGATTGGGAAGATCCTCTGGAGAAGGAAATGGCAACCCTCTCCGGTATTCTTGCTTGGAAAATCCCATGGACCTTGTAGCCTGGTTCAGGTGCCAGACTACTAGAGACAGTCCCAGAGCTCCAAAACTTACTGGAACTTTTCAAACTAGCCAGTCCTAAGCTATTTATGTTGCATTTCCCTTGCATTTCCCAAGGGAATAAAGGCTGTGACCTATATGTTCCCTTTGCTCCTTTCTATCTCCTGACCAACCCTGGTGCTTCTCCTAGTGGCCCTGTGTGGCATAACGAGACCCCTCCCCTCAGGAAATGTAAGTGATGGAATCTCCTTTCAACAGTGTTCATCTTTCAGTGTCATCCATCACCCAGTCACCTTTACTGAACACAAATAAGATGGTCATTAGTTCAGTTCAGTTCAGTTGCTCGGTCAGTGCCAGGCCTCCCTGTCCATCACCAACTCCCGGCGTTCACTCACACTCATGTCCATTGAGTTGGTGATGCTATCCAACCATCTCATCCTCTGTCATCTCCTTCTCCTCCTGCCCTCAATCTTTCCCAGCATCAGGGTCTTTTCAGATGAGTCAGTTCTTCCCATCAGGTGGCCAAAGTATTGAAGTTTCAGCTTTAGCATCAGTCCTTCCAATGAATATTTAGGACTGATTTCCTTTAGGATGGACTGGTTGGATCTCCTTGCAGTCCAAAGGACTCTCAAGAGTCTTCCCCAACACCACAATTCAAAAGCATCAATTCTTTGGAGCTCAGCTTTCTTTATAGTCCAACTCTCATACTCATACGTGACTACTGGAAAAACCATAGCTTTGTCTAGACGGACCTTCGTTGGCAAAGTAATGTCTCTGATTTTTAATAAGATGTCTAGCTTGGTCATAGCTTTTCTTCCAAGGAGCAAGTGTCTTTTAATTTCATGGCTGCAGTCACCATCTGCAGTGATTTTGGAGCCCCTCCCCCCAAAAAATCTGTCACTGTTTCCATTGTTTCCCCTTCTATTTCCCATGAAGTGATAGGAAAAGTGAATAACCACAGATGGTCATCAATATGTCCTATTTTAATTGCACCCTGCAAATTCCCAAGATGGTTTCCAGGGGGCTGTGCCCCGTATGGGCATCTCTTTCTTGGGCCCATTTTCCGTTGTCCTTCTGCCTAACCATAAGGTTGGTGCGTTGACAACTTGCCTTAAGTTAGTAAAAGCTCAAACGTGGGGGCAAACAACATGCAATATACACCACTGAGCCATGTCAATCAGAGTATCTTGAAACTTCCATTCATAAACCAAGACGCTTTTTGCTGGTCTATAGGGCACTGTCCATATTCCAGTTCTTCAAATGATTTCAAAGCCAGTCTTAAGGGAGGAGTCTACCTGCTTGACAACGCACCGAGTAACTCATTGCATTCCCTCAAAACTTGATCAAAGAGCTAGAAACCATGAAAAGGACAAAGTAGAAATTCTAGATATGAAAAATACCATAATTGACAAATAAAAACTCAATGTATGGAATTAATGGTAGGATTAAACCAACCTAAGGAGAAAACTAATAACTTAATAAACAGAACTGAAGAAATATCCAGATTGCATGAAGAGTCAAAAGTAAATAAAATGTGGAAGTGAAAGCAGCAATATATTAAGAAGGCCTAATATATGTATAGTGGAGTTCCATGTGTAAAAGTGTTGGTCGCTCATTTGTGTCTGACTCTTTGTGACCCCATACACTGTAGCCTGCCAGGCTCCTCTGTCCATGAGATTCTCCAGGCAAAAATACTGGAGTGGGTAGCCATTTCCTTCTCTAGGATATCTTCCCAACCCAGGGAATGAACCCAGGCTTCCTGTACTGCAGGCAGATTTTTTACCATCTGAGCCACCAGGGAGAAATGAGGCAGAAACAATACTGGAAGAGATAATGGCCGAGAATTTTCCAAATTGATTAAAGATATCAAGTCACAGATATAAGACTTCCTACCAACTCCCAAAGAGGATTCAAAAAAAGAGAACCACATCTAGACAAATCATAAACTCAAGCACAAAGAAAATCTTAAAAGAGATAATAAACAGATTCCATTCAAGGAAGCAAATAATTATGACATTAAATCTTAACAAAAAAATGAAGCCTAAAATACAATGTGGTAACACCATTAGAGTACTAAAATACTACACCCAGCAGAAACACTCTTCAAGATTGAAGATGAAATAAAGACTTTCAGACAAATAAAAACCAAGAGAATTCACATAAATTTGACTCAAAGTAAACATTAAAGGGTGTTCATGAGGCAGATGGAAAAGATATCAGATGGAAGTACAGAGACACAGGAGGAAATAAAGAACAAAAAAATAAGCATGTCTATAGATAAATCTAGTTGACTATTGGTTGTCAGAAACAATAATAATGTCTTATGAGGTTTGGAATACATATGGAACTAAAATACATTTTAAAAGATCATATATAAGTTGGGAATGATGATAAATGGAGTTAAAGTAGTTTAAATTCCTTACATTATCTAGGAAGAAGGTAAAACTACCTGGTAATATTAGATTTTGATAAACCAGAGTTTCATTTATAATAACTGAAGTAACCACGAATAGAATAATTTAAAAGTATTTAATTTTCAAGCTAATAGAAGATGGAAATAGAATGATAAAATATACCAATCCTAACAAAGACAAATAAACCAATAAACAGAATTCAATTCATACTTATTAAGTCACCTAATTTTTAGCAAAAGTAACACTGTAGTACATTAGAGAAAGAAAACTCTTTTAATATTTGGGCTACCTGGATGCTCAAATGGAAAAAAGAGTGTTGGTCCCCACCTTACATCACCCATGAAAAATAACCACAACAGACTCCAGATCTAAATATGAACTTCAAAAAAAAAAAAAGAGCTTTTAGATGAAAACATAAGAGAGCATCTTCACAACCTTGTAGCATAACAAAGACTTTTAAACTGGGACAAAAATACTAGGCTAACTATACAAAGAAAATGATAAATTGGACTGTATTCAGAATAAAGGTATTTACTAATAGAGAGTAAAATGGCAAGCTATAGTGTGTACGAAGATATTTTCAATAACAGAGGATGTATTGATTTGGTCAAAATATATTCAAAATCCCTAAAAATCAATAACAAAATGACAAAATAAACACGCACTTCACAATAAATTATATTCCAACAGCCAATAAACTCAGAAAAGGTACTCAACTTCATTAGTAATGACAGAAATACAAACTAAAGTCATAAGATATTCCACACTACCTCCAGGAGTGACAAGAAAAAAAGAAAAGAAAAATATCAAATAATACCAAATGTTGACAAAGCTGTAGGTAAAACAAACAGAACTGCTGGTAAGAATGTAAGTTAATCTATGAGAAAATTGTTAGGCAGTATCTAGTAAAGCTGAAAATGAGAATACTTATGAACCTAGCAGTTCTTAGGTCTATCCAACAGAAATGTTGATGTTTACCCAAAAGACATAGAATGCTCATAGAAACACTATTCATAATAACCTCAAGTTAGAAACTAGCCAAAAGTCCATTAACAGTACTAAAACATAGTACATTCTCACAAAAAATTTCTATATAGCAGTGAAAATTAACAAACATGCAACAATATTATCACAGACTAAACTGCGTTCCTCCCAAATTCATACGCTGACACCCTAACTCTCAAAGAAACTTATTTGGACACTGGGCCTTTAAGGAGGAATTAAGGTTAAATGAGGTGGTGTCCTTATAAGAAAAAGAGACGCCGAGGATGCATATGAACAGAGAAAGGGCCCTGTGAGGACACCAGGAGAAAGCATCCCCTGGAAAGACAAGGCATGAGAGATCAGGCGAAAGCAAAACTGATCAGGGACTTCCAGCTTCCAGAACTGTGAGAAAATACATTTCTGTTGCTTAAGCCACCCAGTCTGGCAGCCCTAGCAGACTTACACAGTATGGATATACCACATTTTGTTTTTCCATTTATCAGTTGGGAGCATTTGGGTTGTTTCCATTCAGCGGCTATTATGACTAATGCTGCTATGAACGTTCATGTACAATTTTTTGTGTGAACATATGTTTCCATTTCTCTTGGGTATATTTAGAAGTGTTGCCTGTGTCATATGGTAACTGTATGTTTCAATAAACACACACATACACACACATATATATTTTTTGGTTGCAGTGGGTCTTTGTTGCTATGTGAGGCTTTCTCTAGCTGTGGTGAGCAGGGGCTACTCTTCCTTGTGGGGTCCAGGCTTCTCATGGGGGTGGCTTCTTTCATTGCCGAGCACAGGCTCTGAGCACATGGGGCTTCAGTAGTAGTGGCTAAGTCGCTTCAGTCGTGTGGGACTCTGTGCGACCCGGTAGACGGCAGCCCACCAAGCTCCCCTGTCCCTGGGATTCTCCAGGCAAGAACACTGGAGTGGGTTGCCATTTCCTTCTCCAATGCAGGAAAGTGAAAAGTGAAAGGGAAGTCTCTCAGTCATGTCTGACTCTTCGCGACCCCACAGACTGTAGCCCACCAAGCTCCTCCGTCCATGGGATTTTCCAGGCAAGAGTGCTGGAGCGGGGCGCCATCGCCTTCTCCGAGTAGTAGTGACACATGGGCTCAGTAATCGTGGCCCAAGGGCTTTGGAGCACAAGCTCTGCAGCACGAGGGGTCTTCCCAAACTAGCGATCGAATCTCTGTCCCCTGCACTGGCAGGTGCATTCTTAACCACTGAACCGCCAGGGAAGTNCTATAAAGAAAGGTGAGCATCGAAGAATAGATGCTTTTGAACTGTGGTGTTGGAGAAGACTCTTGAGATTCCCTTGGACTCCAAAGAGATCCAATCAGTCTATCCTAAAGCAGATTAGTCCTGGGTGTTCATTGGAAGGACTGATGTTGAAGCTGAGACTCCAATACTTTGGCCACTTGATGTGAAGAGCTGACTTATTTGAAAAGAGCTTGATTCTGGGAAAGATTGAAGGCACGAGGAGAAGTGGATGACAGAGGATGAGATAGTTGGATGGCATCACTGACTCAGTGGACATGGGTTTGGATGGGATCCAGGAGTTGGTGATGGATAGGGAGTGGTTCATGTAGTTCATGGGGTCCCAGAGTCGGACACGACTGAGTGACTGAACTGAACTGAACTGATATGTTAAAAAGTAAAACATTTTGTACAAATTTAAAATATAATACCTCTATTTTCATATCTGTGGTGCACAAGGCAATAAAATACACACAAAATCATCCTCAACCAACAAGGACCTATCTATAGCACAGGAACTCTGCTAACTGTTATGTGTCAGCCTGGGATGGGAGAGGAATTTAAGGGATAATGGATACATGTATGTGTACGGCTGAGTCCCTTTGCTGTCCACCTTAAAGTACCACAGCATTCTTAGTCAGCTATACTCCATACAAAACATAAAGTTTAAAATTATATATTTAAAAGAATATATAAACATGCATATATATGTGTGAAAGTGAAGTCGCTCAGTCGTGTCCGACTCTTTGCAACCCCATGGACTGTGGCCCACCAGGATCCTCTGTCCATGGGATTCTCCAGGCAAGAATACTGAAGTGGGTTGCTATTTCCTTCTCCAGGGGATCTNTGCATATATATGTGTGAAAGTGAAGTCGCTCAGTCGTGTCCGACTCTTTGCAACCCCATGGACTGTGGCCCACCAGGATCCTCTGTCCATGGGATTCTCCAGGCAAGAATACTGAAGTGGGTTGCTATTTCCTTCTCCAGGGGATCTTCCCAACCCAGAAATCAAACCCAGGTCTCTTACATTGCAGGCAGACACTTTAACCTCTGTGCCACCAGGGAAGCCCCAAAGTGAAAGTGAAGTCACATAGAACTTTGCTGTGCTGCAGAAATTAATGCAACAGTATAAATCAACTATACTGCAATAAAATTAATTAAAAATAAAAAAGTTTTCAGATTACTGTAGCCTTTTTCCATTTGAAAGTTTCATTTGTAATCAAACTTAAAGTTAGTCTTGGGTTTTAGGTCATCCAGATCCTCACAAGAATTAGGAGTGAAAGTCCATCTGTGGTTTCCCATCACAAATTCACAATTTCAAGTAGAAGAAAACAAAAGAAACTTGCCTATACAGTTTTTTTTGTTGTTGTTTATTTGTTTGTTTAATTGAAATTCTTTAGCAAAAGGTTTAATCAGTTGTTTGTACTGATTGGCTAATGAGAATACATTTAACCAAGTGCAAAACATCTGGTCAATTTGATTGAGTTCATTATTCAAGCTGCCAATTTTATTTTTTTAAATGCTAATAACCACATTTGGATCATTATAGTTAGCCTCAAATTTCTAAATGATTTAATCACTCCCTTTTCTCTTTTGGTGAGGATGTTTGGTAAAACTAGCACCAGCAAATTATCTAGGTAGTACCCCAAATCTGCATGCTTCAAATGAATACAAAGCTGTCAGGACAAGCAATGATGTTGCTAAAATCACCGACTCCTATTGCCCTTCTGGATAGACTGGACCACAGAAAGGGCAGGGAGAACAACCTAAACCAAGCAACAAGATTTCACGATTGCCAACTCATACAAGACACCAGAAAAAGGAGCCACTTCCCCAGTGAATCTATGGTGATTCTGACTAGTGAACAGTACACAACACAGACAGTTGAAGTATTTACCACACTAGGGCTTCCTTGGTGGCTCAGATGGTGAAGAATCTGCTTGCAATGTAGGAGACCCAGGTTTGATCCCTGGGTCAGTAAGATCCCCTGGAGGATGCCTTGGGAACCCACTCCAGTACTCTTGCCTGGAGAATTCCATAGATAGAGGAGCCTGACAGGTTACAGTCCATGGGGGAGCAAAGAGTCAGACATGACTGAAGTAAATAACACTTTCACTTTTCACTTTCATATGATCAGTGTCAGTGGGAGAAGTGCCCCAATTATTATTGAATGCAAACTTTAATTTAAATATCATAATGTTTTTCCTTCCTCTGCGACTGTCTGTTAAAATAAGCTTTGAACTTGAAAGCGCAATTTGTTGTTAAACTAACACCTCATCATTATACTCTCAACAGCAACAATAATAGTAAAAGCTGCAAGTAACATTTACTGACTTTGTCTCCAAAATCTATTTATTTATTATCCCATTTTTAGAGATGATGTAACAAAGGCTCAGAGGGGGCTAAGTAACTTGTCCAAGGCTAGAGAGGTATTAATGGTGGAAGTTCATTCAAACCCATGCTATACAAACCAAAGCAGACATGATTACTACATTATTATGTTCATGAGAATAGAGATCTGAACCAATGATAAAATCAAAAGTATGACTGTGCTCAAGAATGAACTTATGAGGAGGGCGGGAAGATGGCGGAGGAATAAGATGGGAGAACACTCTCCCACACAATTTCATCAAAAGAACAATCCAACGCTGAGTAAATTCCACAAAACAACNGTCATGTATGGATGTGAGAGTTGGACTGTGAAGAAGGCTGAGCACCGAAGAATTGATGCTTTTGAACTGTGGTGTTGGAGAAGACTCTTGAGAGTCCCTTGGACTGCAAGGAGATCCAACCAGCCCATTCTGAAGGAGATCAGCCCTGGGATATCTTTGAAGGAATGATGCTAAAGCTGAAACTCCAGTACTTTGGCCACCTCATGCGAAGATTTGACTCATTGGAAAAGACTCTGATGCTGGGAGGGATTGGGGGCAGGAGAAGGGGACGACAGAGGATGAGATGGCTGGATGGCATCACGGACTCGATGGATGTGAATCTGAGTGAACTCCGGGAGTTGATGATGGACAGGGAGGCCTGGCGTGCTGCGATTCATGGGGTCGCAAAGAGTCGGACACAACTGAGCGACTGAACTGAACTGAACCTCTTCATGGCTCTCCTTCTGTTCTTTTCTTTTATGTCTTCTTGACCTCTTTTTACCCTCTCGAGTTTATTCTTCTCCATCTTTGTCCTTAAATTTGTTTTCTTCCTTAATGTTCCTTTCATACTAACCAGGGTTCTTGACTTTCTCCAATCAATAGAAATTGGCCAGAGGCCAGACAAGAAATTCAGTCAAGGCTTTATTGGGTCTCCTGCATCAGCTGCAGGAGGGAGTGAAAACAAGTAACAGGGTCCCTTGCCCACTCCCTGAGGCTGGGGGCAAGCTTGTGCCTTATATGGGGTGAGGGAAGGGGTGTGTTCTGGGGTCAGGCTAGAGGGGTGGCTTATGTGGTTTGCCTACCTTTTAGTGGTGTTGAGTGGAGTGGGGCATGCACAGAACCCTGCTCTTGCTCCCAGTACCCAGATTTTTGCTCTCAGCTCTTCAGAAATGGCACAAGCTTTGCAGAACTGCAGCAAAGGGTCCCAAGCATGTCTCACCTTGACAGTTAAATGACTTCAGTGCCATGTATTTATTTGGTAATTAGGTTAATATCTTCTGACTTCTCCTGTTTCCTAAGTTTTTGACCCAGATTTCTAATCATCTGCTAAATATCGCTACTTAGCTATTTCACCTACGCCTGAAACCCGATAAGCCAAAACGGAACTTACTGTTTTTCTACACAAATTTAGTCCTCACTGTTTTCATCAGTGTTTCATGGATTTGAAGCTTTTCAGCCCTCCCAATGATTGTTTTCTTTCCCTTGCTTCATGAACTCCACAGTCGAATCCAGCCACTTTCTTAGCACTTTTGAATCTGCATTTTAAATATTCCGCTCATCTACCCTTTTCTCTCCAATCTCATTGCCAGTATCACAGTTCAAGTTCTCATTATTCTCTCAGGTTATTGCAAGAACCTTCTAATGGAAGCCTCCTTTTATATGAACTCATTTAAAATATATAGTCAAAATTATTTCTAAATAATGCACTTCTCTGATACTGTCGATCTTTCCTTTTCCCTCAAATATCTCAATGTAGCTCTTTTACATTCTTTAGCCTAACTTTTAAAGCATTTAGTCTCTCCATGATCTCATTCCCAAGCTTATTTGCCACTAATTCTCCTCATATAACCACAAGATAGGCTAAAGATAACCACTGGCTTGTTATTCGCTACGATATAAAGCTGAAAGGTAGGTATTATTATTATAGTTTGTTCTGTTGTACATGTTCTATCCCATCATCATTCTATATCCAGATGCTAATAATTCTGCAGGGCCCGACTCATTTGCTTCCTTTTTTATGGCTTTGCCTGTTTTAATATTGGCCTCACTGATTAGGAAGCATTCCCTCTTCTTCTATCTTCTGGAAGAGACAGTAGGAGATTGGTATTTCTTTTTAATTTATTTTTTTATTGCTTTACAATGTTGTGTTAGTTTCTGCTGTGCAATGAAATGAAGCAGTTGTATGTATACTTATCGCCTCGCTCTTCATCCCTCCACCCCCATCCCACCCCTCTAGGTCATCACAGAGCACAGAGCTGGGCTTCCTGTATTCTTCAGCAGCTTCCACTAGCTATCTGTTTTACATGTAAGTGTACAGATATCAATCCTAATCTCCCAACTTGTCTCTCTCCTCTTCCCTCCCCCATGTCCATACATCCATTCCCTACATCTGCCTATTACTGCCCTGGAAATAGTCTCATCTGTACCATTTTTCTAGATTGCTTGTTTTACTCTTTCTTACTTCATTTGTATGACAGACCCATCCACATCTCTACAGATAACCCAATTTCATTTTTTATGGCGAGTATTTCCATTGTATATATGTATCACATCTTCTTTATCCATTCATCTTTCATTGGACATTTAGGTTGTTACCATGTCCTAGCTATTTTGAATAGTGCTGTAATGAACATTGGGGTACATGTGTTTCTTGAATTAATGGCTTTCTCAGGGTATATGCCAGTAGTGGGATTGCTGAATCATATGGTATTTCTACTTCTAGTTTTTTAAGGAACCTCTAGTTTTAAGAACCTCCATACTGTTCTCCACATAGCTATATCAATTTATATTCCCACCAACAGTGTAAGAGGGTTCCCTTTTCTCCACACCCCGTTTAGCATTTATTATCTGTAGCTTTTTTGATGATGGCCATTCTGACCAATGTGAGATGTTACCCCATTGTAGTTTTGATTTACACTTTTCTGATAATTAGTGATGGTAAGCATCTTTTTATGTGCCTCTTGGCCATCTGTATGTCTTCTTTGGAGAGATTTCTAGGTCTTCTGCCCAATTTTTGATTGAGGTTTTTTTTTTTTTTTTCTTTTTTTTGACATTGAGCTATATGAGTTGTTTGTATAGTTTGGAGATTAATCATTTGTCCTTGCTTCATTTGCAAATATTTTCTCCGAGTCTAAGTGTCATCTGTTCATCCTGTTTATGGTTTCCTCTGCTGTGTAAAAAGTTTTTAAGTTTGATTAGGTTGCATTTGTTTGTTTTTGTTTTTATTTCCATTACCCTAAGAGGTGGATCAAAAAAGATTTTGCTTTGGTTTATGTCAAAGAGTGTTCTGCCTGTGTTTTCCTCTAAGTTTTTTTTTTTTATATTTTAATTTTATTGGGGCTTTTACAATATTGTGTTAGTTTCAGGTATACAGAAAAGTGATTCAGTTATACATATATTCATTCTCTTAGATTCTTTTCTCTTATAGGTTATCAGAGAATATTGAGTAGAAATATTGTGCTATGTACAGCAGGTCCTTTTTGGTTATATATCTTACATATGATGGTGTATATGTGCTCATCCCAAGCTCCTGATTTATCCCTCCCCTCATATTTCTCCTTTGGTAACCATAAGTTTTCTTCTAATGTCTAATCTATAAGTCTGCTTCTGTTTTATAAATAAGTTCATTTGTATAGTTAGACTACTCCTATGAGTGATGTCATATATTTGTCTTTGTCTGTCTTACTTCACTTAATATGATACTCCCTAGATCCATCCATGTTGCTGAAAGTGCCATTTTTTGTTCCTTTTTGTGACTGAGTAATATTCCATTATATATATATATATATATATATATATATATGTACCATATATTCTTTATCCATTTCTCTGTCAATGGACATTTAGTTCATCAAGGATTTATATCCAGGCCAAATTAACTTTAAGAATGAAGGTCACAAATAAACTGTTATAAATGTGCAAGAACTTACATAATTCTGTTTCCATAAGGACTACCAGAGCTTCAAACAATCAAAAAGACTTCCATGTCTTGGCTATTGTTAATAGTGCTGCAGTGAACATTGGGGTGCATGTGTCTTTTCGAATTATGGTTTTCTCTGGATATATGCCTGGATAGCTGGATCACATGGTAGTTCTATCTTAAGATTTTTAAGGAAACTCCACACTGTTCTCTATAGTGTTTACCAATTTACATTCCTACCAGAAGTGCAGGGAGGATTCCCTTTTCTCCAAACAGTAAATGCTGGAGAGGGTGTTTTGGCCATTCTGACTGGTGTTTCTGCTTTTATTTTTATTAATTTTTTATTTCTGCTTTTTGGGCTTTACTTTATCTTTTTTTGTTTGTTTTTTGAGTTGGTCTTCTATTTACTTTTAAGGAACTTTCTATTGGTATAGATATTTAATACCATAGGATTTTTGCTGATGACTATGTTAGTTCTATCCCACATTTTGATGCATCTTTGTACCACTGTAATGATTTATAATAAATTTTACAATTTCTCTTTATATTACCCCTTTGACCCATGTGATGTTTATGGCATGCTTCAAGTTTTTCAGGAAGAAAAGACTTTCTGCGGTTTTTTTTTTTTAAGATGAGTTTAGTTCATTTTGTTTTCTCTGTGCATTTGCAAAACACTTAAGGAGTTAGCACCTTAGCCCCTAAGTCTAATTGGTCAAGGAAGAATATATTGGGAAGCTATAACAGGAGGAAAAGACAATGAGACATCACTGAGGGAGAGGGCCTCAGAGGGGAACTGGAGGTTGGGGAGTGGATCAGGTGGAGGGAGGGGCCCCTACGTAGCCAAATGGTAGAGGTCGTGGAGGGCCAGTATATCCTTTCTAAGAGTTTTAGGGTGCTTCTTATTTTGTAAATGGTTCCCACAACTGGAAATAACTACCACCCCAAAATTCAATAGTATTTTTCTGTGCCTGTGTCTGGTATATTTTGGCTTATTACGTGTATCTCTCCTAGACCATAAGCTCTTAAGAGCAGAACTATTTCTAGTGAACAATGTATTCCACAGACAAAATACTCCAGAGCCAATAACTAGATGTTCCTGCCAAAAGCCAAAATACAATAAAAATCTGCTCAATGTATTAATGAGTAATCATAGCTAACTTTTTTTTTTTTAAGAGGAGTAGATACTTGGTATTTCATGGAAGTGTGACTTTGTTCTCCAGTTTCTTATCAAAATGGTTAAGTACCTTGTCTTATATCAAGTCTAGACTCTCAAAATCATACTTCTAGCATAGACTTCCTTGAGCTCCCATTCTATATATTCAACTTCCTTCTCTATATTTCCATGTGAGTGTTTAACACTTATTTGTGTCACAGCTCTAATACCTCTATCTCTTGTAGCCCATTCTCTTCAATTTGGTATAGATTATCATGGACTCATACCAAGACTACTGAATTTACTTAATAACTAGTCCCTTTGCCCCATACTTTTGTTCAACTTGTCCATATTTATCTTTCTACATCACACCTGTAGTTGCTGTCACCATCTTTTTCAGATATTTTCAGTGGCTCCCTCTATGAATATAAACCTATCATCTCTATCTGGCGACCAACAAATTGGTCTCAACTATGTCTCCAATAAACTTCTCCAAATACTCCTCAACTAGTAGCCGCTACACCAGAAATGCTAGTCTCTTCATTGCATTTGAATATACCATGTTTCTTTTTTCAGGAATTATATACAGGGTTCTATTTCAGTGGCACACCATGCTTATTCTCATCCACTTATCAGACCTTACAGTGACTGCATAATTTATATTCCAAAAGGGGACTCTTTGGGGAAGGGGTTGGTGAGGCAGATAAGAAGAGAAGTGATTACTCAGGGACTCTCTCAGGTAAAGCAGTATGTACAATTAACCTATTAATATCTATATATCTCTTCATGTCTATATCAAATCTCACCTTTCCCCCAAAGTTTTCAGACTCCTGGGGCTTAAGCAATCATTTTACATTCTTAGAGCACTTGTATCATAGCAAAAGACACACAAGTCAGAATCCTAAGACAAAGACTCAGCTCCTCCGCTTATTAATTGTGTGGTTAGGAGCAGGCCACTTAACTCTTTGGGATTCTGCCCTCATTTGTAAATAGCATTATTGTCCTCATTTCTTATCCTGCCTGTAGTAGGATGATGCCTCCATCTTCCTTGCCTTGTAACTTTGTGTTGCCTTCCACTATGCATAGAATATACTTCTTCCCACTGATGCTGGCCTTGGCCATGTGATTCAATTTGGCTGATGGGAGGTTAAGACACATGACATGAGCAGATGTGTTTCCATGGTTTCATTTGCCTTCCTTTGTGCTCTTCCTGTGATCTACTCTGAGGATAACATGTCCCAAGAAGCTATCACTTTATCCTGGGCCTCAGAATGAAGATGAAGGATGGAAGCATGGAGTCGAGAGTAATCCCCTCAAAGCCAGGCAAGTCCAGATGAGATCAAAGAACCAAAACCAATCTGCAGTCAAAGGTCAAGAGAAAAAAAGCTTGAGGTTATAAGTCACAGACACTTGGGGACTGTCATGTAGCTAAGTCTCAGCAAAAACTGAATAATGTAAAATTTGTATGTACTTTTATAAAACTCAGTTCAGTGCAGTTGCTCAGTCGTGTCCGACTCTTTGCGATCCCATGAATCGCAGCACGCCAGGCCTNGTCTCAGCAAAAACTGAATAATGTAAAATTTGTATGTACTTTTATAAAACTCAGTTCAGTGCAGTTGCTCAGTCGTGTCCGACTCTTTGCGATCCCATGAATCGCAGCACGCCAGGCCTCCCTGTCCATCACCATCTCCCGGAGTTCACTCAAACTCACGTCCATCGAGTTGGTGATGCCATCCCGCCATCTCATCCTCTGTCATCCCCTAAACTAAACTCATTATAGTAATATGAAAATGATTTTAGGAATTGAAAATCAAAATTCAAATATTATTTATGGTCATGCTCCTCAGTATTATGAATTATTTTATATATATATACTTCTCATCTCCACATTCTAAACTGTAAAATATTAGATAAGACCATTATTGAGTTTGTATAATTACATAATTATTTTTATATGATTTGTATATAATTATGTATAAGACATCACATAAGAATAACAACTATAAGAGAATTATATAAGAAATATAATTATTTCACATATTTGCCAAAATACTTTGCCTGGGGCCTCACAGGTCCCGGATACTGGGATGTGTTATACAGTTACTATTGCTGCTTCTCCTCTTAAGTATGTTACTTTGTGTCTGTTTTTTCTCTTTTAGATCTTTATTTCTTTATATATTCTCAAGGCAGTATAAGATATTAAAAGGGTGAGACCTGCCTAGACGGCATCTTTAACCCTCAAAGCTTTAACTTCTTTGCTTATAAAGTAACCACATAATAATAATAGTAGTCATAGTAATACATTTCTAAGTTAAAATTACAATAAATCATTTAGCACAGTGATTGTCACATCTTAAAGCACCCAGTAAATAGTAATTTTTAATTACATTATCCATATCATTTCTCCTATCCAGAAATTTCTAAGCAGAATTCTCAGACAAGCCTATGTTCTCTAGACAAGTGTAATTCTCTTCTGTAAACAGACACACATATAGACACCCCTAGAACTCACACAGAACTCACAAGATTTTCCATAATTAGGTTGGGGAAAGGTGACAGGAGAAAGATATCTTAGAAGTCCTGTGTCCTCTTTGCCTTGTTCCTGATATTTCCAATGCCCTGAAATAATTCACATCTCTATTTACCTAACTAACGCTTAATCAATCTTCTGAGTCTTGCTTAGAGGACTCTGCCGAGTCTAGGTTAGGCATCTCTCTTATAAAAGAGCTTTCATAAAATCCTGGTGGAGGGCACTTGAACAAGGAATCGAAATTGCATTTTGACTTGTCAGTCTTCCCAGCTGTACTCTAAGGTCTTTGAAGGCACAGGCCATGTCATTACTTTTCACCAGCACCTACCACAGTCTTGACACATACTGAGTGCTTAAGGACATAAGATGAAGAAGAAAAAGGAAGAAAGGAGGAAAGGAAGAAGGAGGTAGAGACAAGAAAGAAAGGAGGAAAGAAATGAAAGGTTATTTTTATTTCCTTTCTTCTCTGGAAGGAATGTTCAAAGAACAGGACAGTTACTACAGCATCATCGAAAACTCATTTCCACCCAAATCTACATTTTGCTTCAAATCCATGTCAGCATGTTCTCTTCCTCTCATCAGAGTAATAGGGTGTTTATTTTAAAATGCCAACTCATCATAAAACCTATTTGGGGCAAAATGAAGCAAATGGACTAAGGAAGATTGACTGAAAGTCCTACTTCTCCTCTGGTTCTCCTACTTCCTGTTCATTTTAGGAAAAGGCTCTGGTCTGTTTAAAAAAGGAGGAAGGGGCAGGGGGCACCTCTAGCAAGAAACACAAACAGACCATGTGTCTCATCTGCTTTTTAAAATTAAGAACAAGAAGTTTTCAGCACCATTCATTTAAAATAATTATGCTTCATTTTTATGGATAGGAATTAGAAAGGAGAAACTCAGATCTGGTTAGTAATGGGGGGGAAAGATTAAATATAAAGCAGTAGAAAGAAGAGAAGAAGAAGCCTTGATGTTTGTTCAGAGCTGTTTTAATCCTAAACTCTAAAGTCTCCCTCTGAGTATGAACAGGAGAGAGATCCAAATGATTCTAAGATGTGCCCCGATACTGAGGAGTGGGATTGGAATGATATCACTCTGGAATTTGGTGAAATTGAGTTGGAATTAAGATATGGTTATCAAGCCAGCAGTTCACATCTTCAGCTAAAGGAACAGTAGATCAGACATTAATCAATAACAGTCACAGGCTTCACTGTTCTTAAATAGATGAGTATTAGATAAGACTTCTCTGTGCTGCCTTTCTTTTCTAATTTTTTAATAACCATCTTTAAAACTGATTCAAAGAATTCAAAGAAAAATAACAATTGGAAAAAAAATGAACTCAGCAATTTTAATTGTCCACATAGGCCATAAAAAATGGATTTTTCTAAGGGACCACTATCTAGGGCATTGGCTATAAAATATACAGAAATCCCTAGAGATGATATGTTAATGTGCATTAATTTCTGCTATATAGATGGACTGACTTCATCGGTGTGTACCTGGCAAACGGAAGTCTTTCAACAAATGTAAGTAAGTAAATGTTGGAAAAAAAGTTGAAAAGTGTTAGTCGCTCAGTTGTGCCAGCCTCCATGGACTGTAACCTGCCAGGCTCCTCTGTCCATGGAATTCCCCAGGCAAGAATACTGAAATGGGTAGCCATTCCCTTTTCCAGGAGATCTTCCTGACTCTGGGATTGAACTCCGGTCTCCTGCATTGCAGGCAGATTCTTTACTATCTGAGCCACAAAAGTGAAAGTGCAAGTCCCTCAGTCAAGTCTAATCCCGTAGACTGTATAGTCCATGGGATTCTCCAGGCCAGAATACTGGAGTGGGTAGCCATTTCCTTCTCCAAGGATCTTCCCAACCCAGGGATCAAACCCAGGCCTCCCCCATTGCAAGCGGATGCTTTACCAGCTGAGCCACCGGAGAAGCAGTAAATAAACACAAGAGTGAATGAGTGATCTTATTTATCATTAGGGCCAGGGCTGTGGCTGAATCCCCACTTTTTTGTGTGAGCTTTGCACTCACAGTTGACTTCTCTAAAAGACGTGTGAAACTTAATGGAGACAGACTCACAAAGGAGGACAGACACTTCTACTTGCTACCCAACACACTAAACCACTTGTCTAAACCAATTCTGCAGCAACAAGTGACCAGTGGACGGGGAAGACAGAAGTACAGACGGCTGCCTGGATGCATCAGGACTGGGTTGCCTCTATAGCCCATTGTTACATTTATTGCTGACAATGTAATTAATTGGCTGACTCCTTGTTTTTCAATTGGTCACCCTCGATGCACAGCTGCGCTGGAGGTTTTGCTAATCTTGCCTGGGAGCGGGAGTGTGCTCCGAGGGTCCAGCGCTGCCGGAGACGGAGGGGCGGGGCTAGGTTGTAACGTCACCGCTGGGCCGCTCTGCAGAACCCGGGGCTTCTCTCTCCCAGGGGCCCCAAACAAGCCTCCTCATGCCCGGGAAACACGGCTGATGCTTTTTTTTTNTGAAAATTTTCAGGTCAGTTCTGATAGATGTAAGTTGAAGCTGTCTGTTTCATAGGAATCAAATATTTGTATATTAGTCTCCAGTTTTCTTGTGTTATTTACTTTAGGTAAATACATATTTATAGACTAAACAATGAAAATGTGTATGTACAACTTTTCCATTACAATATTATGTGTAATTACAAAATAATTAAAATCACCAAATATATAAACATAGAAGATTGGTTGATCTTTGGTTGATTGGCTTAATCAAACTAAAGTATATATTATAAACTATGGTAAAGTATAAATTACAGTACTTGGTAGTATAAACAAGTGTACCTATTGCTGCAAAGGAAATGCAAAAAAAAACCTCTACAAAATGATTTGGAGGGATTTCAAGGAGGTAGTATTAAGTGAAAAAAAAAAAAAAAAAACTTAAATGAGTATCTTCCATGCTACCTCTTGTGAAAGACAGGGACATAAGAAAGAAATATAAAAACAGGGGAAAAAGGAGTTACTTTTCAATCAAACATGGAGAAGACAAACCAAAAAACAATTTAGTTGGATACCTACAAAAAGAAGGTGAGGACTANTCCATGCTACCTCTTGTGAAAGACAGGGACATAAGAAAGAAATATAAAAACAGGGGAAAAAGGAGTTACTTTTCAATCAAACATGGAGAAGACAAACCAAAAAACAATTTAGTTGGATACCTACAAAAAGAAGGTGAGGACTAAGGAATCCAGGGAAGGTATAAGAAAGGAATGACAATTAACATATATCACTTTGCCCATTTATTACTTTTGGGAAAAGGTTCATGTTTTACATATTCAAAAAACAAAACTAAATTAAAAAATAAAAAGGAAGACTAACATTGAAAGCAAACTTGAAGCTCCTGAATGAAAAGATAAGCACAAATCCAAGTAACTCATCAACTACTGAACAACCATCAGCTGCTGAACCACTATTAACAGGAGGATGTTGGAATCCACCAAGAAAATCCACCAAGATACTTCATGTCCCAGGATAAAAGAGATGCCACAACAAGGCAGTAGGAGTGGGACAATCACATTAAAATCAAACCTCATACCAGCCAGAGATACTTGGAGGGCACAAACAAAACCTTATGTGCACCAGGACCCAGGGAAAGGACCAGTGATCCCTACAAGAGTCTAAGCTAGACCTGTCTGAGAGTGTTTGAGGGTCTCCTGTAGAGGCATGAGTCAGCAGTGGACTCACATGGGACCAGGAGCACTGGCAGCAGTAGTCTTGGGAGGTGTGGCATGTTGGCATTAAGTCCTCTTGGAGATCACCATGGGTCCCACTAAAGAGCCTACAGTCCTGACACAGAGACTGCAGACTCTAGGACTGGGCCATCTCAGGCCAAACTACAGGGAGGGAGCACAGCCCCACCCATCAGCATGAAATTGGATAACAGACTAACTGAGTATGGCCCAGCCCACCAGAGTAAGACCCAGCTGTGCAAGCACAGGAGGGCCTAGAGGAGCTATCCCACATGGAAGGTCAGGAACAGTGGCGGCAGGGAGATACCCCTCATCCAAGGTAAGGAGCAGCAGCTGTGCTTTGCTGGAGCAGCCGTAAAGAGATACCCCACACCCAAGGTAAGAGAAACNGATACTGTCCCCGCATCCACCACCTCTTGGGCATAGGGCGGCTGGGGAGGAAATCAAGCTGTGAAGCTAAAGGGCGACTCCCCCTATTTCTCCCTCCTCCTGGCCCTGAATTCCGTCGGCCAGCTGGCCACCCCCTTCTTCCAGCCTTGGCCAGGGGACTCCTGTCGGAGTGGTGAGGCGGCCCCTGCTGACCAGGCCTCCCCTCCGCCCCCCAGCCCAGCCACTGCACCTGCCTCTGAGCCCAGAAAGACAGCCCTCAGGTAACCATGCAAACTGGGTGCGGGCAGCTAGCCCTGCAGCTGACCTCTGCCCTCGGCCACCAGTGGCCACTCCCCGAGGACCCCGGTGACTCCTCGGGTCCCTTTCTGACAGTCTCAGCTTTGGGGAGACAGAATGCTTCGGTTATTTATGTTTTTTTTTTATTTTTACTTTTGCTGTTGCCTCCTGGAAAACTGACTTGAAGTTCCTCCCCACATGTTCGTTCCCGCAGTCGTCGGGGCCAGGATTCCAGCGCCCTGCAGGGTGGCCTCTCCACATGCTCTGCAGAGCAGGGCAGTGCCCTGGGGGTTCTGCAGCCCGGGCCTGTCCCCACCTCAGCCGGGGGCTGCTCTCCGACCCTGCCCCCAGACACCGGGTGCCTCCGTGCCTTCCTCCGCGGGGCTGGGTGCCCACCCGCGCAACCTTACACCAGCCATGCCCACAGGGGTCTCCTCACTCGTGGGGCCTCCCACCCATGGCCCCCACTCCCTGAACCCCTCGTGGGCCACATAGAAGCAGCACGGAAGACCGTCCACCAGGAAGGGGCTCGGCCCCCACCCCCGCGCATCCCCCCTAGCCTGGCAGCGCCCAGAGCCTGCCTCCCCGCCCCAGGGAGCCAGCAGTGAGGCGAGTCTGCTGAGCTGCTCTTTCCTGGGGGCTGGGCCCCCCGCTCCTGAGATGTTCCTCTGTTCTTTTTCCTTTTCCATGCATTTTTCTAACGCTGACCTGGCCTTGTGCTTCCTGGCCTCTGTCTGGGGGGCCGGGAGCCCCAGCTCTGTCCAGAGATCAGAGTGACCTTTGGGTCTTCAGGAGGCGGCCCTTGGTGCCCCTCACCACACAGTCAGGGCCCGGCACTCCGGGAGGAGGGAAGGAGGACAGGGCCTCGCCCTGTTGCACAGAGCTGCCCCCCAGCTAAGAAAGCCGTCCCGCCGTGAGCGGCCCTGGCTGGACTCGGGGCAGACGTCGGGGAGCAGTCGTGCAGAGGGACCTGGGCAGAGCTGAGACAGCACCTTCCAGACTGGAAGCCCCTCCTGCTGGGCCCCCCAGGGGCACTGGATGCCCCATTTGCCACTGGGAAGCGGGCACTGAGAGGCCGCCCCTCCGTCTACCCGCTCAACAGAAAGTTCAACCTTGCGACCTGTACGCAAGAATACGCATGACTGTTTACAGACTGTACAAATACAAAAGACTGGCTGCCCTCGCCAGGGGCCTGGACCGTGGCTGCAAGCCTGTCCTTGCTCGAGGGGGGCCGTTTGCCCATTAGAGGTGCTCGGTGTCCCTGCCCGCCTGTGTCCTGCTGTTGCCGAGTCCGCTACCTCATGGCGGGCTGGCTTTGCTGTCCTGGCGGGAAGCCCTGACTCTGGGGTCTTGGGAGCGGTTCCCAGCTGTGTCCCGGAGCTCTGAAGGCGGCACACCCCGTCGGGGTTGTCGGGGTGCTCAGTGGGGGCCCTGTGCCCCTCCCTGCACAAGCTTTCTAGGTGTGGAAGCACAAAGCAGCTGAGATGAGAGCACAAGGCATGGCTGGCGGCCAGCGACCTGGGCAAGCCCGCCGGGAGGTTCCGCCCCAGGGGGTACCGAGGAGGCCCACTCCCATGGGGCTCAGGCACAGCCTGTCCCCCTCCCAGGGCTCATCCTGCACTGCTGCCCCTGTGAGCCATCCCAAGGCTTGAGGCCGGCCCTGCAGGCAGGCCGTGTCGGGTGGGCTGGGGCCCGGAGTGGCACCCTCTTACCCCCATGTCCTGAATCTTTGAATGCCTGACCCCAGCCCTCCTGACGAGCTTGGATCCCCCCGCTCCCCGCCCCAGGCCAAGCCCTGGCACAGCTTTAGCAGCTGGTCGGTGAGCTCCCTGAATGGGGCCATCTTCTGGACTTCTCAGACCGGTCCTGGGCCCAGACCTCGGCTCTCAGCATCCCCAGGCCAGCGTCTCTTCTGTCAGTGGGGCTGGCTCCTCTGATGCGGCCAGAAGCCCCCAGGCACACCTGGCGTCACGTTCAGAGTTTGCCAGGGGGAGGGAGGCTGAGAGCTGAGGCCGGCTCGCCCTGAGCCTCTGAGGCGGTCAGGGAGCCACCATTTGGGAAGGGCCGCCTGTGCGTGGTGGGGGGGTTGGGTCTGGCCCCGCTGCCTGCCCAGGAATTGAAAGCACAAAGCGCTGGAGGGGCTTCCTTGTGCCGCCCAGCGGGGGAGGCGCCCCAGGTGGCTGCTATGAAGTCAGGGATGATTCCTGGCCTCTCCTGCCCTTCGCGGGGTGGGGTGGGGATGCCCAGGCTGCCAGCATCCTCTGAATTGGTCTGGGCCGGGTGCGGGCACACCCCCTGGTCTTTGAGCCTTGCCTCACCCGCAGTGCCGGAGCCTAGAACTCCTTCCCACCAAAGTGACCCAAAGCCAGCTCCTTGGTCCCTTTGCCCCCCACCCCCCCACACAAGAATGCCAAGCTCAGCTGGACATGGCCTCCAGGCCGGGCTCAGGAGCCAGGGCTTGGCCGGTTCTCCCTGGGAGCCCTCCTCTCCTGCTCTCAGGCCCTCCCCTGCCTTCTGATGCACAGGCACAGAGCCCGCGGGAAAGTTCTCGCTTCTGAAGCATCTTTGCTCTCCTCCCCCACCACCCCCGGGGCTCAGAGGGCACTTCGGCCCCCACAGCTCCCTGGTCCAGAGATGTGTATAAGAGACAGCCGGTGACTCCTCGGGTCCCTTTCTGACAGTCTCAGCTTTGGGGAGACAGAATGCTTCGGTTATTTATGTTTTTTTTTTATTTTTACTTTTTCTGTTGCCTCCTGGAAAACTGACTTGAAGTTCCTCCCCACATGTTCGTTCCCGCAGTCGTCGGGGCCAGGATTCCAGCGCCCTGCANGAAGACCCCTGCCCTGCCCACCAGCTCCTCTCTAGCATCCCCTGCCGGGGCGCAGCTCCTCTGCTGCGTGGTCGCACAGGTGTATGTATGTTTTGTACGCTGGCCAGTGACTGTACATATATATGAAAGTTATTTAAGCTCATGCTGTACATTTTTGTTCCCAGACAGGATGTGAGTGTTCGAAGAAGCTGTCATGAATAAAACTCGAATGGCCGTTGTCCGTGATGTGACACTGAGGGCCGCGGACATTGAGCGGGTGGTCATTCCCCAGCTTAGGGGGTGGGGGCTTGGTCTCTGGGCCAGGCCTATCGGGAGGGTTGCCGCACATGTGGTGGGCTGGGGGCCCACCGAGGGAGCTGCATCCCCCCCCAAGCCTCCCTGGACCCCCTCCTGGGACGGGCATGGAGCTGGAGCTGGGCCGTGCGCTTCTGAACAGTGCCTACTCCATTCCTGACACTGTTCCCGGCATCATCCATCAGACGGTCATGACCTGTGTGACGGGCGCTGTTGGCGCTTTCTGAAGTGAGAAGAGTCTCAGAGAGGAGGTGGCTTGCCGGTGTCCTGCTCTGAGGAGCCCGCAGGGCTGGCCCTCGTCCTGTCCCTGGGGTGGAAGGTGACCCCACACTCGGACAGAATGAGGATGAGACAAATGGTTAGGTTCGAGAACGGCTCCCTCGGGCTTGATGTTGGCCTCCAGATCAGGGCTTCTCAGCCTCGTCTTCCCTTCCCTTTCCCTGACTGCCTTAAAGCACCTCTCTGCTCTGCCTCTGTGTAGGTGCACTCACACTCAGCCGTGTCTGGCTCTGCAATCCCATGGACTGCAGCCTGCCAGGCTCCTCTGTCCATGGGGATTCTCTAGGCAAGAATACTGGAATGGGTTGCCATTTCCTTCTCCAGGGAATCTTCTGACCCAGGGATCAAATCCAAGTATCTTGCATCTCCTGCATTGGCAAGCAGATTCTTAAACACGGAGCCACTGGGCTCTGCCTCTAAGTCCCATTCAGTTAGTTCAGTCGCTCAGTCGTGTCTGACTCTTGGCGACCCCATGGTCTGTGGCATGCCAGGCCTTTCTGTCCATCACCAACTCCCAGAGTTTACTAAGACTCATACCCATTGAGCCGGTGATGCCATCCAACCATCTCATCCTCTCTCCCCTTCTCCTGCCTTCAGTCTTTCCCAGCATCAAGGTCTTTTCAAATGAGTCAGTTCTTTGCATCAGGTGGCCAAAGTACTGGAGTTTCAGTTTCAGCACCAGTCTTTCCAACGAATATTCAGGACTGATTTCCTTTAGGATGGACTGGTTGGATCTCCATGCAGCCTCCATGNAGGTCTTTTCAAATGAGTCAGTTCTTTGCATCAGGTGGCCAAAGTACTGGAGTTTCAGTTTCAGCACCAGTCTTTCCAACGAATATTCAGGACTGATTTCCTTTAGGATGGACTGGTTGGATCTCCATGCAGCCTCCATGCAAGATTCTTCAAGAGTCTTCTCCAACACCACAGTTCAAAAGCATCAATTCTTCAGCAGTCAGCTTTCTTTAGAGTCCAACTCTTTCATCCATACATGTCTACTGGAAAAACCATAGCTTTGGCTAGACAACCTTTGTTGGCAAAGTAATGTCTCTTGCTTTTTAATATGCTGTCTAGGTTGGTCATAGCCTTTCTTCCAAGGAGCAAGCATCTTTTAAAAGTAGGAAGTCGAGAGTTACCAAGCCCCATTATTTTGAATTAAAAGCCCTATTTTTAACGTAAAAACATCTATGAGATGCCGAACAACCCTGTAACATGCTCATCACCCTGGAAGGCATAGTTGTTCCTTTAAAACGGAGGTGCCCCTGAGCCTGGAGCTCACCAGGTCCTGTCTGTCGCCAGGGTCCCCCAGGCCTCAGTGATGCTCCTGTAGCCCAGGACTCTGCGTACTTCAGAGTCCACGNATGGAAAATGATCTTTGTTTACAGGTTGATGAGGATTAGCTAAATAACACTCCTGGGATAGTTTCATCAAATAATTATACAGGTATTTTTACGGTAAGATGGCCTCCTATATCAAGCACAGGCTTGTCAGGACTGGATTCATGAATCAGGCAACCATCTTTCCAGTGGTCTCCTGCCCCTCTTTCTTTACCTGTAAAATGACTTATTACATGTCACTGACCAAACTTCCACCTCACTGAGTAACTTCTGGAAAGTCGTGTGGCAGATTTGGTCCTTAGGGTTTAATCTATAAAAATCAGAGAACTGAATTCAGTGGATCTCTTAACATTCTGTGACCTTACATAGATATTGAGGCAAATAAAATTTTGAATATATTTCTCAAATTAATAAAACTATGTGCATATACAGTGTAAGAACATGTGTTAACTGGAAATGCGAGTAATTCCTGACTTTTTAAAATCACATATGTCAGTGTCTGTGATTTGACAGCTTGCTTATGAAAAAGTCCCTTACGTGTTCCTTTTCCTGGTTTGCTAATTTTCCATTCTGTATTCCAAGGCAGGCCAACACACTGCAATGAAATCAGGTTAAACATTGATCTTCCGCCCTGACATTGCATTAACTTTTCTAATAAACATCTTCACTGTGTCAGCCAGCACTGTGTTTACATCTTGAGCCCAGCAGCCGATTGTCTTGCTTCTCTTAGAGGCTTTTGAATTCCGGAAGGAATCTTATCTGGGAGACTAGAATCGTGCATCTGCTGTGTCTTTCAATTTTGTATTTCAGATTAACTGCTCCTTTTCCTCCACATTCTGGAGCCCTTCTAAGAAGTTTCCTTCCCAATTCACCCAGTAAGCGCCTGCTCAGGTGTTACTCCTTAATGAATTCGTGTCTTTTCTCCCGTTGCTCCTGCCACCCTTGCTCTCTGGAGTCAGGATTCTCTGCTCTGACCTCCCTCCTTGCCTTGCTGCCTGAGAAGAGCTGAAGGCAGACCTTCAGACCTCAAATATTCTAGATTTTAAAGATCCAGCTTTGGCTGGGATTAGGCCAGGATTGGGGTAGAAATAAGCACTGAATTTTTTTATTTACAGTCTTCTGAAAATTAACTTATTTTTGATCAGATTCAGAGGCTGAATAAAAGTATGAACCATCCCTGATGAAGTACTCTATTTTTAATGTTGCGAGGAATACATGCTTAAGGAATACTTTTCCAAGCAAGTCAAGTCAATATTGCTTGTTTTACTAGAATCACAGGCAAAAGATGACTGCCAGAAAGGCTAGGGAGAAATTACACTGCCAGGTGAAGCAAACATTCCTGAATGATTTCTTCCTTCTGAGTGCCAAAGAAATAGATCATAAAGAGTGGGGCTGGGTCTCTAAAGGACATTTAAAACCGCATTCCTGGAAATATGGTCTAAAATGTAAAGGCTGTAATCACTCAGGTCAGAAAAGATGCTCCAATATTCTCCTTAGCAAGAGTATCCAAGAATATCTTCTAAAATCTTGTATATCTGGGAAAATATCCTCTGCAGACCCACAGAATCAGATCAGCCAACCACAAATAAGAATAGCTATAGTACAAAATTCATTAGACTTAACTCTTACCACTTGCCAAGAGAATATTTACACCAGACACTGTACTTAATACATCTCATGTGTGATCCTTGTAATAGCTCTTTCAGGTACACATGGTTATTCCTATTTTATGGATGGGAAAGAAGAAACTGGAGTGAACTAAGTAACTTCTCCATACATCTACCACACTCACTAAAATTAAGCCCAAATCTGCATGATTCCAAAAGCTTGTAGCCATTTTGTGCTTCTGTAGAATAGCCACACAAGTAGGGAATAGGGATGCAGACACAATGGGAGCCTTATCATAGCATCCCATATAAGCTTCCTCCTTCCAGGTAAGCTTTGCTCCTGCCCTCATAGCATCTTGCTTAGACTTACATCAATACTTATAATGGTAGTTTGGGAGCCAGAGAGAGAAAAATGAAAGAATGAATTACTATACATTGGCTCTCTCATTTTACTAGCTTGCCTTGAACAGGTTACTGAATATCTCTCATCCTAATATTTTACCTACAAATGGGAATAAAGCTACTCCTGTGTGTTTTTTAAGAGATAATGAAATTGAAAGACTTTCGATTAGTCCTTTGCACATGTAGGCACTCCTTACATTTCAATCTGGCTCAGTATCCCATGACCTTTTCAGAGCAGAGACCATAAAGTATCCAGTGTCTCCAGATAAAATGCTTAGCATATCTAGAAGAGGGTGTTTTCCAGCTTTCTTTGAATCTCATGTCAAGAAAATTAGAGCACCCCCCAAAATAAACAGACATCTCTGACAAAGGGTCTGCTTCTGTCAATAGGTTGATTCTGCATTTCAAAATTAATTTCATGTATATACTAAATCATTTATTCACCCATTCACTCATTCAGTAAACATCCATCCATTAATCTCTATATTGTCTTAGTGATAACAGTGTAAATAAGACTGATCTCTGCCCTGGAAATGATTATAGTTTGGTGATATGAACCAGACATATGAACAAATCATTTAAAATTGAATGTGGTAATTTCCAAAACATATATGAAAAAGGATTATGAGAGCAAAGGGCACATGATAACACCTTCGAACTTTGTTTCGCTTATCTTCCTGAAAACTACTTTTTCCTCCCAGAATTACATTTCTTTCCCCTGCCTCCATATTTTTCAGTAAACTTTTGATAGTTTTCTTTCTTTTTAAATAGCTTATATTTAAGGATTTCCCCCTTCTTTTTGCTCCTTTTCTCTTTAAATAATATAACATTTTCAAGGAAACTTTGGTTTTATCAAGAACCACTGAACTCATATTTTTCTTTGCACATTAAGTATGCAACTGAAATATGAAGAGATGCTTTCCAAAATTTTGTCTCCTTTACTTTAAAAATACCTAAAATGAACAACAACAAAAAAATCTGTATCCTCTATGAGAATATTTTAGTTAACTAGAATACATATNTTTGCACATTAAGTATGCAACTGAAATATGAAGAGATGCTTTCCAAAATTTTGTCTCCTTTACTTTAAAAATACCTAAAATGAACAACAACAAAAAAATCTGTATCCTCTATGAGAATATTTTAGTTAACTAGAATACATATATTAGCCAGGTATTTATCTTAAATTCCTTTTATCATCATTTGCCTAATATGTTTATACTTGACTTTGTTTACCAGTCAGCTATTTGCATCATATATATCTTTTATGTATCACTGCTGCATAGCAGCGTACCTCAAAACTTAGGAACTTAACATTCTCTTACCATTCTGTGAGTTGATTGGACTCAGCTGGATAGTTTATTCACACGGCCTCCAAGCATCCACTAGGGCTGTGGTCATCTGAGAACGTGAGTGGGCTACAGTGTCCAATGTGCTCCTTCACGTGGCTGACAGCTGTTGCTAGCTGTTGGCTGAGAACTGCTGCCAAGCAGACCTCATAAGTTTTCCTCCATGTGACCTCTCAGTGTGTCTGGTTTCTAAAAGGGAGTACCCTAAACATGAACATTTCAAGGGTAGAGAAACGGGTGGTCTCTTAATGCCTCTTTTTCTGCAGTCTGTTGATGAAAAGCCACCCGAGATTTAGGAGGAGGAGAAATACATGCTTCTCTTGACTTGATATGTGGTTTGGAAAGGAGGAATTGTTTGGTCATTTTAAGATTGACTGTTATATCTTTATACTAGTTAGTTCGTAGTATTTTCTTCAAAAATGATTCCCTTCTCCATTTTACTTCTGTTCATTTTCCTTCCAAATATAAGAATTTAAAATCAGAAATCTCTTCCTCTGTACTAACCTAAACATATAGCTGATTGTGTTTGCTTTGTGTCTTTGAATATATTAATGATACTGAAGACCTGATGGTATCTATTAAAATATTTACTTAAATATTTTACATTTAGAATTCTAAGCTCTAACTCCCTCTATATGTTCTACTTTGGAATTAAAGAGAAACCTTCAGAACTGAAATATACCAAAGCCTAGGATGGGGTAGTATGGGAGGTGGATAGTGAGATTTTCTTACTAGTATTGCTTTTATTTTTCAGTTCATATATTTTGAATTCTTAGTACCAGATATGAAGTGCTTTCTTACTTTTCTATCATAGTCAATCCTAAAAACAAATATCCAAATGCTAACCAATATAGCGAAGTAAAATATTTTGTAATATTAACATGTAGAAGGTAGGGAGGAGTACATTCTGGACTTCCCTTCTCTTTAATTTCCTTTGGAAGAGAACACTGACTCAAAGTCTGGGTGACCCAACCACGGACTTCACTGAAGTAAACCAGTACACACAATGTATAAAAAATGCTACCATGATAATCAGATAAAATTATTACAGAGGACAGAAGATATTGTTGTATATCGTTTCCATAGAGAAATATCTTAAAGAAACTCTCTGAAGCCTGAGAACCCCTAGGTGAAGAGAACATGCATTATTTCAGATCAGAACTGCAGATTCAAGCAGGGGTAATGACCTTACCTTCTGTCTAGAGATAGGTAAAAACAAATGTTACAACTACAAATTTAACATTAATCATGGGGAAATTTAACAAGTGAAAATTTCCCATTACTGATGGATCTCTTTAGAAAACTTGTTGGATTTCCATGCCATTGTTTCACTCACTATTCATATAGTAAAGATACTGGGTTATTAATTGCAGGCATACACCACAAGTAGAGTTTCTACTGTGAAAGTTCTTCCGTGCTTTTCTTTTCGATGGGTACATTATATCTGGATATTCTTTAAACTGAAGATCTGTATTAGTGTTTTGAAGCAACATATGTGTTGGTTGTTAGAATTTTATTACAAGTGGACAAGAAGGAAATATATATTGTCTTTACTTTTAGACAATGAAACCTATACAATAAGTAAGACAGTGTTGATGGTAACTACATACTGCTTGGCAATGATTTTTTTATTTGCTGCAAGAGGCAAATCCATACAATGAAAGATAAGAGTTTGATTTGAGGAGACTTGTCATTCAGCCTTTGCTAGACTATTTTAGAAAAGACTTAATGCTATTTGTGGGAGCAAATATAGCACAGTAATTTAGGGCACTGGTTCTGAAAACTACCAAATCACTTACTAACTCTCATTGCCCTTTGAATGTCTATAACATGGGGATAAAAATTTGGACCTCAAATTTTATATGATGTAAGATGTATGAACAAAATTTGCCAGGATATTTAGAATTTTAAAATAAGAACTGTAGGAACATAAAGGTTTCTGGGTAATATATCAACTTTAAAAAAGAGAAAATCTTGAAAGAAGCCAGAGAGGAAAAAGGCCTTACCTACAAAGGAACAGAGTTATATAGAAAATCTCTTCAGAAACTGTATAAGAAGAGAGTGGGATAAATTTTTTTTTAATTTAAAATGTTGAAGGAAAAAAATCACTAACCTAAAATTCTATATCCAGTAAACGATTTCCAAAGTGAAGAAGAAATAACATCTTTCCCAGAAAAACAAACATTGAGATAATCCTTTTCTAGCAGAAGAATAGTGCTTACCCCATATGGGAAACTGAACAGTTAGTAATATTTCAGAAATGATAATACTTCAGAAAAGATAACACCAGTCCTAGATTGCTTCACTGCTGCTGCTGCTAAGTCGTTTCAGTTGTGTCCGACTCTGTGCAACACCATAGACAGCAGCCCACCAGGCTTCCCCGTCCCTGGGATTCTCCAAGCAAGAACACTGGAGTGGGTTGCCATTTCCTTCTCCAATGCATGGAAGTGAAAAGTGAAAGTGAAGTTGCTCAGTCGTGTCCGACTCTTAGTGACCTCATGGACTGCAGCCCACCAGGCTCCTCTGTCCATGGGATTTTCCAGGCGAGAGTACTGGAATGGGGTGCCATTGCCTTCAAGACTGTTTCTCTAGGGAGCTCTAATTAACATTTAAGGAAGAAGTTATTCCAGTTCTCCACAATCTTTTCAAGAAATTAGAAGGTGAGCAAACATTTCATAAGTCATTCTGTGAGGCCAACACTGCCCTAATACCAACACCACATAAAGATGTTACAAGAAAGGAAAATGACAGAACAGTATTGCTCATGAACATAGACGCTAAAATCCTCAAGAAAATATTGGAAAATTGAATCCAACAATGTATAAAAAATTAGATACGACCAAATGGGATTTATTTTAGGTATGCAAGGTTGGTTCAACATTCAAAAATCAATCAGTACTATCCACTATATCAGTAGACTTAAGAAAAATTATATGATTATATCAATTGTTGCAGAAAAAGCATTTGACAAAATGTAGCATCCATTCATGATAAAAAAAAAACCAAACTACCACCACAACAAAAATAAACTTCAATAAACTGAAAATAGAGAGGAACTTTCTCAGTTTGATAAAGACATTTATAGAAAAGCTAGCATTGTTCTTAAAGGTGAAAATGTGGTGCCTCCCCCAAAATCAGGTACAAGACAAAGATATTCTTTCTCCCCAGTCCTATTTAACATCATAGTAGAAGTTCCAGCTAGTACAATAAGATAATAAAGTGAAATAAAGATTTATAGATTTAAAAGTAAGTAATGAAACTATCTTTCATAAATGGCATAATGTCTATGTAGAAGAACTCAAAGAATCTACAAAAAAAAAAAAATTCCCAGAATTAATGAGTCTGGAAAGGTCACAGTATACAACGTTATGCTATGGAAATCAGTTGCTTTTCTACATAATATTTAAACATTTAGGATTATTATAAAATAAAGTACAAATTACTAGTACCAGGAACAAAAAGATAGATTTATTTTAAGATTTTATTATAAAAAATAGAAGCATGCTATAAACAACCTTGTGTCAATACATTTTCAAAATTCAGAAAAATAGCCAAGGAAAAAACTTTCAAAAGCAGATGAAAAAATTAGAAAATCTAAATAGTTCTAGATGTATTCAACAAATTGAAGCTATAACTAAAACATCCAATAATATCAAGTAAATGTAAGAACCAGACAACTTTACAGTGATTTCTTTCAAACATTTTAAGAAAAATAACAACCATCCATACAAACTATTCCAGAGAAATGATAATAATAAAAAAAGAAAGTTCCCAAATACTTCTTTAAGGTCAATGAAATCTTGACACCAAATGATTATTTCATTTTAAGAATGAAATTTACAAACCAATCTTTCATGAACAAAGCAAAACCTGGAAAAATATGAACAAATCAAATGTGTATTAAAAAATTATATTACAAGAAAGTTAAATTTATTCCAAAGAGCAAGGTTTTTTTAATATTCTAAAATTAAAATAACTATATTAACAGAATAAAGAAGAAAACTCATGATGATCTCAATAGCGGCAAAAGAAACATTTGGAATAATTAAACACCAAAATTAAAATATTATAGCCAACTATAATTAGAAGAAAAGTTACTTATGTGATAGAGTAATTATGAAATTATAGCAAACCTTGTATTAATACTATATAGTATTAAAAGTTTTCTGCCTGAGACTAGATTGAGAGAACATTCACACTATCACCCCTTCTATTCTCATATTGAAGGCCTCTACTACTATTATAAAGGAAAACAAAACAAGAGGGAAAAGGCAGGCAGGCGGGGAGGAATGGAGGGAAGACAGTAGAAAGGAAAGAAAATGCTCAAGAATGGAAAATGAATAAAACTCATTTACATGATGGTACATTTAAAAAATCTAAAATTATAAATAGTTCAATTATTAAGAGACTTGAGCGATGTCTTTATGCAGGACAATATTTTAAAAATTGAAGGTATATTTATGTACCACCAATTAGAAAATGAAACTAAAAACTGACATTTGAAATAGAATTAAAAAAATTAAAAAACCAAAGAAATAGGACAAAACGTAAAATTTCTCAATAAAAATATATCTCAAAATAAAATATTCTGAGAAGTATTAAAAAGGCCTAGAAAACTGAGAGGTTATGTCAAGTTTTTGGATTGAAAAATTCAGTATTTATAGGTTTCAATTTTCTGCAAATTGATGTCCCTATTTAATGTAAATCCTGTACAAATTCCATCAGATATCTCATTTTTTTAAAAATGGGCAGTAGGTTTTAATATTAATGAAAATATAAAGAGTCACAAATAACCAAATTTTGAAGAACAAAGTTCAAAGTCTTACGTTGTTACCTAATTGAAGGAGTGTGGTATTGGCACTCAGACAATTAAACCAAGGGAGCAAAAAAATAAAATCCAGAAAAGAATTTTTATCTACACCAACACTTGACTAGGGCAAAGATGACATAGCATTATGGAGAAAGGATGGCCTCTCCAATAAATAATTCTGGGTTAATGGCATGTTCAGAAAAAAAAAATGTCTCTTGCACAATTCACACCACCCACAAAAATCACTTCTAGATGGATTATAGATATAAATTTGTGAGATAAAATATAGTTTCTGGAAGATAAGAAAATAGCTTTACAACTTATTAGAAGCCAAAGATTTCTTTGATAGGACACAAAATGCACTATTATAAAATTATTGATAAATTGTATTACATTTGAATTTTATGAATTACATAGTTATTTTTTAAAGTATATAAAAATTAAAAAGCTCTGTTTATTAAAGACATTCATTCAAAGGTTGGTAGGTAAATAAGCGAGAGAAAACATTTGCAGTACATACAACTGATAAAGGATTATGTGCAGAATATTTTTTGAAACCTTACACATTAAGAGAAAGACAATGTAGTAAGAAACAATAGGCAAGACTTGAAGAGTCATCTCATTAAGTTAGCAATTGAAATGTCTATTAATCATATAAGGTATTCTACCTCAGTCATCAGGAACATGTGATTTAAAGCCACAATGTATTGATGATCTGTTTATTGATGTAGGTGGTGATTACAAATATGTGTTCATTTTGTGAAAATTCAAATGGTACATTTATGATTTGTGCACTTTATATATTTCAACAAAAATGTTTATTTCTACAGTGGATAAGTGGATATAGTAATTAGGGGTATTTGGCTGGTAGAAGGCAGAAGAAAAAAGGTTGGATTGGTTCTTGACCTCATATTTTCCATACTAGTCCCTTTTCCCATCCTTGTTCTTTTCTCTTTAACATACTATTTATGTTGGAAGTTTTTCAGCAGAAGTGTCAGCTATGGCAACTAGGATCAGAGTTAAAGAAGCAGAATGGAGTTTACTTCCCTTCTCCACCCATTGCCTTTCATTTCAATTCTACGTTCCCTTCTGCATAATTAATACTAGAACAGAAGGAATTGGAGGATTCCAAGTGGGAGCTTAGAGTAGAAACATAAAACTTTTCTTCTGTCCAAACCTCATCAATTATTCTTGCGGCTAGATGAACATTGGGAAAGATAAGAAACAGGGTTTTGATTTGAGGAGCCACAAGCCATTACAGGATCCACTGATACGAAGGGGAAAAGCTAGAAAATACCTGGTAATGGCAGTAAGGAAATGAAACACCTGTGAACACATCTGGGTTGTACCTAATGGAAACAGGATAGCCCAGTATTGAAGATCATGGGCATCAAAGACAAATAGACTGGTATATTAGTAAATCATGTATATTAGTATATTACTGTGTGATTTCAGACAAGTTGCTTATTTTATTCTCCCTAAGCCTCAGTTTTCTCATCCTTAGTTTGTGTAAAATACCAATATCTATTTCATAAGAGTATTGTGATTAAACAAAACATATTCACAGAGGAAGCTCAACGGTACCTATTGCAGACTAGGTGCTCAGCACACATTTACTATTAGTAGGACAATGATGATAATCTTAGTGTTTCAGAAACCTGTATCTCTTTTTGGAGATTAATCCCTTCTCGGTTGCTTCATTGCAAATATTTTCTCCCATTCTGAGAGTTATCTTTTCGTTTTGTTTATGATTTCCTCTGCTGTGCAAAAGCTTTTAGGTTTAATTAGGTCCCATTTATTTGTTTTTATTTTCATTACTCTAGGAGGTGGATCTTGGAGAAGGCAATGGCACCCCACTCCAGTACTCTTGCCTGGCAAATCCCATGGATGGAGGAGCCTGGTGGGCTGCAGTCCATGGGGTCACTAAAAGTCGGGCACGACTGAGCAACTTCACTTTGACTTTTCACTTTCATGCATTGGAGAAGGAAATGGCAACCCACTCCAGTGTTCTTGCCTGGAGAATCCCAGGGACGGTGGAGCCTGGTGGGCTGCCATCTATGGGGTCGCACAGAGTCGGACACAACTGAAGCAACTTAGCTTAGCAGGAGGTGATCTAAAAAGATCTTGCTGTGATTTATGTCAAAGAGTGTTCTGTCTATGTTTTCCTTCAGGAGTTAGTATCCAGCCTTACATTTAGTGCTTTAATCCATTTTGAGTTTATATATAGTGTTAGGACGTGTTTTCATTTCGTTTGTTTCCATGTAGCTGTCCAGTTTTCCCAGCACCACTTATTGAAAAGACTGTCTTTTCTCCATTGCACACTCCTGTCCCCTTTGTCTTAAACTAGGTGACCATAGGTGCATACGTTTATCTCAGAACTTCACTGATGTATATTTCTGTGTTTGTGCCAGTACACTATGGGTTTGGTTATTAATTTCCAAATAATACAAACAATTCATGCAGCTCAAAATTTAAAAAAAAAAGTGAAAGATCTCAATAGACATTTCTCCAAAGAAGACATACAGATAACCAAAAACCACATGGAGAGATGCTCAACTTCATTAATTACCAGAAAAATGCAAATCAAAACTACCATGAGGTATCACTTCGCACTGATCAGAATGGTCATCATCAAAAAATCCACATACAATAAATGCTGGAGAGGGTGTGGAGAAAAGGAACCCACCAACACTGTTGCTGGAAATGTAAACTGATACAGCCACCAGGGAAAACAGTGTGGTGATTACTTAAAAACCTAAAATAGAGCTATCCTATGCCCCAGAAATCCCACTCCTGTCCATATAAATGTAGAAAGCCATAAGACACAAAAAGATACATGCAACCCAATGTTCATTGCAACACTATTTACAATAACCAGGACATGGAAGCAACCTAAATGTCCACAAACAGAGGAATGGATAAGGCAATGTGGTGCATACATACAATAGACTATTACTGAGTCATAAAAAAGAAAGAAAGAATGCCATTTGCAGATTCACTCTGTCATACTGAGTGAAGTGAGTTCAGTTCAGTTCAGTTCAATTGCTCAGTCATGTCCAACTCTTTGCAACCCCATGAATCGCAGCACGCCAGGCCTCCCTGTCCATCNAAAATATGGCCGACAGGTATACGTACAGATTGCTCTAGAAAGAGGGAAGCGGCTCTGCCAGCCCTGCACTCAGTGTTAAAGGAGTCATTTTGCAAATCTCAAGCTTTGAAACTGAACCCTCTAACTTCCAATTGCAAAGATTTTCCCTGTCATATTTGTTGAGGTCGTGATCAATACATTTCATGATTCGCCATTTTAGAGCAATGGCTGAGAATGAATATGCCCCCACCTAAACACAGTCACTACAAATAACTGTCAAGATACATCAGCTTACTCAAAAAGCCTCTTTCAAGAAAGATTTGCTCAAAATAAACATTGATTTCCCCCTGCCAAAGTCTTGAATTAAATTATTTATGTTCCAGCTCCTTTTTTATTCTTCTGCAGAACTGTGACTTTCATATGAAACATTCAAACTGCTCAGAGTCTCTGTTATTTTTTACATAATTGTTTGTCACTTAAACTGTCGTCTTTTCCTAAAAAACTAAATCTTCTCAGCATCCTGCACGTACTAATTATCTTTTTTTTTTTTTAATTTGGTGGAATTAGCCTTAGAGATTTTTCTGAGACTAAAAGAATGTTGGTGGTTAATACTGTTTGGTTAGAAAGGACGGATGAATTGTTATTGGAAAACTTACAGAATCCTTCCTAGAGTATCAGCTTCTCTAAAGGTATACTCCAGATTGGCTTGTTTACAGCTTTCATCATAGTTTATGAGTACTGTGTTGAGTTATTCAGCCATATGGCAATCAGGCGCTGCTGCACTGTGCTCAGTCGTGTCCGACTCTTTGTGACCCCATAGACTGTACTCTACTAGACTTCTCTGTCCATGGGATTCCCCAGGCAAGAATACTGGAGTGGGTTGTCATTTCCTTCTCCAAGGAATCTTCCCAACCCAGGGATCAAACTTGGCTTTCTTGCATCTCCTGCATTGACAGACCGATTCTTTACTTACTGAGCTACCTGGGAAGCCCTATGGAAGCAGAACCTTTGCCAGAAAAGCATAATCCAGTGCTTAGTGGAACAGGTCATAATACACAAGCTTTCACTACTCAATCCCATTCTCAGATAGCCAGTTCCATTTTCAAAAAAGCATATGATGCAAAGAGCAAAGACGTAAACTCATTCAAGAGATCAGGGTCCCCGTTCTCATGTTTCTCTTAGCTTATGAAATGGCCTTAATAAGACTCTTCCCTTAGGCTGCTGATATCCCAGAGAGAGCATGATGAGCTCCATATAAGTAACCTCCAATGTTCTTCTTGGCTGTGCTGTTCCATGAAAATGGGCCTTTGCCTTCTATGAGCACACACAAAGTTTCTGTTTGAGTTGATTCATTCCATTTTGATTAGAGCTCCTTTATCAAGTTTCTTTACAAGTTTTCTCTGATTTAACACTCCTAATTTTCCTCAGTAAAAATTAAATACTACCAGCTTTAAAACTCTAGGTGGACACTCATTGTGCACAGTGAATGAAGGACTCCAGCAGACACTACTCAGAGATATTCTGATGTCTGGATCATCTGTTCCTTGGATTAGAGTATGAAATCCCCAGGGCAAATGTAAAAACACAAAGGAAGAGTATATCAAATGATTCTTAAGAATGTGGAATAGCAAAAGTAGGTAGGGAAGAAATAGACATATAATCTTTGGCAAAATGGGGATCCTAGGATAATTTTAGAGTTATCCATGATTAACTCTTTAATTCAATGTTTCTAAAATCTAACCAGAACCCTTCTAAAGGTTGAAAAAAAAAAAGAATTGACCCACTGTGTTATTTTGGTTACTTTGACTATACTTATAAAGTATAAGTATAAGTATAAGTGGTAAATGTAAAGTTAGGTATAAACAGTGTATGCTCAGAACATTTAGCCATAGAAACAAATTGAACAGGAATTAAATTATAAAGTCAATAAAATTAAAATTAGTTATTAATATAATGTGGTGAATCAGCTTGAAACTTAATCTGTTTTAAATTTGAATATTGTACTGACAGCCACATCATGGTTTTAAAAGCATTTGGCAGGCTTATGGTACTGTGTCATCTGCTATCTCAATTCACCCACTACTTTTCTCTGCTCAAGCTCAAGAGAAACTTTTGTTTGCAAAGTACTTCACTTAGCCTTCATGCCTGGTAAAGAATAGCATACTTTCTTAATCACCTTCTATTCTTTTTTCACTTGCTGATGACTTCCAAAGATATACCATTGGTGCCAGTGTGAGCCAAGCATCAGAAAGCATGAGGAGCAGGTCTAGTGTAGCCATTCTTGGAATCATCACATGATCGTGGAATCTAACCTTACTTTTCACTCTGTGATCATGAAGAGAAAAACAGAAAATCAAGACAGTATTGTAGAATATCCGCAAAGTCCCAGTTGGAGAAACAGAAATCTAGTGAATAATTACATCCAAAATATTTTTGGTTTTAAAAATATTTAATAAGTTGTTTTGATTTAAAAACAGTTCTTAGTTTCCAAGGCAAGTATCCTCAAAACCCCAATTTCCTTATGCATTTGTACGGTTGACTGTATAACCACTCAAGTAGCATTCTTCATTTCTGTCCTCCTTACAGGGTCTTAGATAAGACAAATTCTCACTTTCACAGACTTCCTTCCACATAGGGGTGGCGACGTGATTTTATCGGGGCCAATGAAATAAATGTGGAGGACTGCTTTCAATTTGGGAAAGTGCTTCATTTCCCTGATAAAGGTGACAGGTATGAAATGATTAATTGCTTGTCCTCCCTCTCTCCTTTTGTTTCTCCTTTGAACATAGATTTTTTTTTCCCTCATTCTTTTTGATATCTCAGACTTCTCATAACTTGAGGGCCAGAATATTAAGTGTGGTAGAAAAGAAAGGTAAGAAGAACCTGTGTCCTTGCTGATTTCTAGATTTGTTTTTCCAAAGTTCTTATTGTTAAGTAATACGTATCTGGAAAGTTTAAGCCACTGTTAAGCAAGAATTATCTTTCTTACAGCCAGAAGCATTTCTAATTTAGAGATCTTATATCGTCTTCCAAATCACCTAGTTTTTTATTGATGAAAATAATTAGAAGTATGGAGTTGGAAATGTGGTGAAATATATTCCATTTATTCCATGTGGTATTCCACATTACATTTCATGTTTTATGTTCTAGAATTTCATATTATGTTTATTGTCCTTTGATCTAATACTAACCACATGTACTCATGTGAAAATGTTGATACTAACTTACAATAGGATAGAGGTTTTGAAATGGTTTATAGTGCTGCATCCTGGCCCTGAGTATGTTTCCACCCCCAAGCTAGAGTACTTTCTATTCTTCCTTAACACAGCTGCCTTCTTCCATGTCTTAGATGAGACAGACTTCCTCCTACTTGGATCTTGCATACGCTGTTCCTCTGCCTGGAGTGCCCCTCCCAACACATTCCTCCTCCCCTCCTTCTGCTCCAGTTTACCCTTTGGATCTAACTTAACACTTCAGTTCCTCAAGAAAGTTTGCTAGACTCCCCCAACCTAAACCAGCATCTCTGGTCTAACTCACTAAAACCCTGTCCTTCTGAGTACTTTTATTAACCTGAAATGACACATTAATTACTATATTTGAGTCTTGATTTCTTCCCCCAGTCTCTTTGCCTGAAACCCCATGCCCTTTATGTTCATTAAAGCATCTCTGTAGCTAGCCCAGTGTTAGGTACCTGGTAGATGTATGGTAAATATGTATCAAGTCAGGCAATAATTTAATGAATGAATACATAAGTGAATGGAAAATGGGAATAATGTAATGATATTTCAAAGGTAGCAGACACTGAGAACTGATAACTTCTGTTGATTATAAGACATTTTGTATTTCAATGTGTCTATTAGAGCTACTAAGCCTCAGATCAATTATATGGATATATACATTCTTATTAATTTGATAATCCAGTGTTATCAAATTTGAAAATTCATCAAGGTACACAAATGAAATTATTAATGTATACAAAATAAGCATATGTTCTATGAAGCATATTAAGTTATAGATTAAATGTCCCTTTTTCTCACTGCCCATTGCTAGAGGTAATCATGCCTATCTTTTTAGAGATTTTATGCATCATGGAATAATAGTTAAATCAGATAATTTAATTGCCATGGAGGTTTTCTTTTCCTTGAAAACCTGGATCTCATGAAAGAATTATGCTTTCAAAATTTATACATACCTGGCAAAAAATTCTCACTATAATAAGTTCTTTTGTAAATTCTTAAATATGACTTCTCTTCCATTATACATTAGTTTGCAAATCTTAAATGAAAGCCAAATATATCATTGCCTTACTTTTCCTATTTTTTTATATAGGTGAGAACCTTCACCTATATCTTGGACTAAAGAGAAGGATTTCTGATTGTGTGTGTGTGTGTGTGCACGCACTTAGTCATGTCCAACTCTTAATGACCCTATAGACTATAGCCTGCCAGGCTCTTCTGTCCATGAGATTTTTCAGGAGGGAATACTGGAGTGGGTAGCCATTCCCAGGGGATCTTCCCAACCAAGGAGTTGAATCTGCATGTCCCACATTGGCAGGCAGATTCATTACCACTGAGCTACCTGAGCTTATGATTACTTGTTCTTCTTAATGCAGAAATCAGAAAAAAATAGGAGGTAAACTATAAAAGTTAAAGAATTAAAAAGTTAATGTAAAGCCTGATGAAAAAAAGCTTACAAACCATATTTTTTAATTATTAATTTCTATTTTGTTTATCTATGACTATATACTATTCTACTTGTCCTGATTTTTAAAGACCATCAAATTACTTTCTTATTTATTTTTAACTGGAGGATGATTGCTTTACAATATTGTGTTGGTTTCTGCCATTTGTTATTGTTCAATCACTCAGTCATGACTGACTCTTTGTGACCCAATGGACTGCAGCATTCCAGGCTTCCCTGTTCTTTACCATCTCTCAGAGCTCTCTCAAACCCATGTCCACTGGGTGGGTGATGCCATCCAAGAATCTCATCCTCTGTCATCCCCTTCTCCTCCTGCCTTTAATCTTTTCCACCATCAGAGTCTTTTTTAATGACCCGGCTCTTCGTATAAGGTGGCCAAAGTATTGGAACTTCAGCTTCAATATCAGTACTTCCAAAGAATATTTAGGGTTTCCAAGGAAAAGGGGACGACAGAGGATGAGATGACTAGATGGAATCACCGACTCGATGCACATGAGTTTGGGTGAACTCCAGGAGTTGGTAATGGACAGGGAGGCCTGGTGTGCTGCAATTCACGGGGTCACAAAGAGTCGGACACAGCTGAGCGAATGAACTGAACTGAACTGAACTGAATATTGATTTCCTTTAGAACTGACTGATTTGATCTCCTTGCAAACCAAGAGACTCTCAAGAGTCTTCTCCAACACCAGAGTTCAAAAGAATGCTCAGCATTCTTTTGGTCCAACTCTCACATCCACACATGACTACTGGAAAAATCATAGTTCTGACGAGATGGACTTTTGTAAGCAAAATAATGTCTCTGCTTTTTAATATGTTGTCTAGGTTTGTCATAGCTTTTCTTCCAAGGAGCAAGCATCTTTTAACTTTATGTCTGCAGTCACCATCTGCAATAGTTTTGGAACCCAAGGAAATAAAGCCTGTCACTGTTTCCATTGTTTCCCCATCTATTTGCCATGAAGTGATGGGACTGGATGCCATGATCTTTGCTTTTTGAATGTTGAGTTTTAAGTCAGTTTTTTCACTCTCCTCTTTCACCTTCATCAAGAGGTTCTTTAATTCCTTTTCCTTTCCTGCTATACGGCAGGTGTCATCTCAGTATTTCAGGTTATTAATATGTCTCCTGGCAATCTTGATTCTGGCTTGTGCTTCATCCAGTCCCAGCATTTTGACTGATGTACACTTCATAGAAGTTAAATAAGCAGGGTGATAATATACAGCCTTGACATACTCCTTTTCCAATTTGGAACCAGACTGTTCCATGTCCAGTGCTAACTGTTGCTTCTTGACCTGCATACATATTTCTCAGGAGGCAGGTCAGATGCTCTGGTATTCCCATCTCTTTAAGAATTTATCACAGTTTGTTGTGATCCACACAGTCAAAGGCTTCAGTGTAGTCAATGAAAGTAGAAGTAGATACTTTTCTGGAATTCTTTTGCTTTTTGTCAAAAAGTAGATGTTGGTAATTTGATCTCTGGTTCCTCTGCCTTTTCTAAAACGAGCTTGAGCATCTGGATGTTCTTGGTTCACATACTATTGAAGACTCGCTTGGATAATTTTGAGCATTTCTTTGCTAGCATGTGAAATGAGTGCAGTTGTGAGGTAGTTTGAACATTCTTTGGCATTGCCCTTCTTTGGAGTTGGAATGAAAACTGACCTTTTCCAGTCCTAAGGCCACTGCTGAGTTTTCCAAATTTGCTGGCATACAGAGTGCAGCACTTTCACAGCATCATCTTTTAGGATTTGAAACAGTTCGGCTGGAATTCTATCACCTCCATTAGTTTTGTTCGTAGTGATGCTTCCTAAGGCCCATTTGACAACACTCCAAGATGTCTGGCTCTAGCTTTCTCCCATATATAAACATGAATCAGCCCTAGTTATACATATGTCCCCTCCCTCTTGAACCTCCTTCCCACATCCTACCCCTTCCTACTCCTCTATGTTGTCACCAGGGCATCAGATTTTTAGCTCCTTGCAGTAGATAGCCAGAGAAGGCAATGGCACCCCACTCCAGTACTCTTGCCTAGAAAATCCCATGGACAGAGGAGCCTGGTGGGCTGCAGTCCATGGGGTCATTAAGAGTCAGACACGACTGAGCAACTTCACTTTCACTTTCCACTTTCATGCACTGGAGAAGGAAATGGCAACCCACTCCAATGTTTTTTTCCTGGAGAATCCCAGGGACGGGGGAGCCTGGTGAGCTGCCGTCTATGGGGTTGCACAGAGTCAGACACAACTGAAGTGACTTAACAGTAACAGCAGTAGATAGCAGATTTCCACTGGCTATCTACTTGTATATACAGACTATCAAATTAGCCATGTATTTTTGCTGTAAATATAACAAATAAAACTATAATAAATAAAACTATTAATAAAATATAATAATAAAACTACATCAATACTAAATTTCAAATTGTGTAAAAATTCTTACTAACATGGAAAAAATACTTGATCTGTCAAAATAAGTAACAACTCAGATTGAGTAAATGATACATATTGACTTGATAGAAAGTTGAATTGTTAAGACATGTTAAGATGTGTTAAGACATGCCCAATGAGATTGTATAATGGTGAAGCTAAAGAAAGAACATATCCTTGTGAACATGAGTGCCATAAGCTTGATTATGGGGAAAAAAACGGTAGATTTTAAGAGAATTGAGTTTGAAATGAAGAATATGGGGATTATGAGCTGGATGATGAAGGGAAAATAAAATTCAAATTAAGTTCAATCCAGTTGCAAACCAACCATCCCAATGACATTCTACTGATCTTGAATATGAAGGTGGTTACAAGAACCTACATATATAATAAACGTGCATAAATTAAACACATGTGCACACACATACAAACACACACTAATACAAGAAAACTGGAAAAACCTGAATAAGATTGGTGGATTATATCAATGTCAGTATCTTGGTTCTGATGTTGTACTACACTTTTATAATTTATCATTGTAAGAAACTAGGTTAAGGGCATATGGGATCACTCTGGATTAGTTTTCACAACTACATGTGAATCTACAATTATTTCAAAAAATAGTGTTTGAAGATGTCCTCTGGTCACAGTGATTACAATGAGCTAGAAAAGATGTTAAAAAAGAAGAGTTGGGTAGGACAGGGGGGCTTCTTCATCTGTTCAGTATTCTCCATATTATATGCTAGTTGAAAAGATTTCCTCTAAATACTAGGATTTAGACTCAACCAATCTCATAGGTTTTTGATCTTATATTTTTTTAGTTCCTTACTTCCTTGATAAGAGATAGTAAATGTATTAAAAACCAAGCATTGTCTCTTACCAAAGTATATAACTCCTATGACAGCCAGCACCAAGATCATAGATATTAGATACCAGTTCTATATTTTCAATAAGTTACTGGGTGCAAGTGCACAAGCTAGGAGTACACAACCCTTCTTAACAATTTGGTTTTGCTATAATTAGCTATGACAAAAGAAAAATCAGAAAAAATGAAAACTATTGTTCCTGCTGTTAGGTATGACTAGTGTTCAGTGGGCTACTAAACTGTTGATTTAGAACACAGTTCATTGAACCTAAAGATAAAAAGGGTATCTGATAGAAACTTCATCATCTATCTCCCTCATTTTTACAGAGCAGATACATCATGTGATTTCCTGAAAACCTGGGGGCCAAAGGTGGCCAAGATGCAGAGAGTGATTGGATAGCACAAAAGTCAGTTCACTTTGAAGCACATCAGGTTAGCACAAGCTTGTCTCAGTTAGGGATTAAAGTTGTTTCAAGTTGACTGAAAGCAGATTACTCAATGGGCATTTATGGAACAAGCCAGTATGTGTTGATTAACAGATCAGTCATGGGTTCCACAGTGTCTGAGAGCCTTTCTATAAAGCCTAATAAAACCAGAGAAGCCAAAGGAATCACTGGATTCTCCACATATTTGAATGACTTATTCTCCCTCTAAGCCCATTTTGATAGAAAATATAGATACATAACAATAGTAAATTTTTTATCTATAAAAAACCACAATTTCCTTGTTTTAATATAAACGTAAAGGATGTTTGAGAGATGCAGTGTTACGAATGCTGGGGCAACTAAGAAAACCATGACAGAATTATTAAGAAAACATTCAAGGACAATATCAGAATATAGTGGGGTATTGCTCCATAGACCAGTGGCTTTCAACCCGACTACACGTTAAAAGCACTCGAGGGTTTTAAAAATATCAGTGTTCAAATACAAAGCCCCAAATTGAATCCAAATATTTGGGATGAGTCTTTGGCCTTATTTAATCATTTATCGTAATTGTTGTTTTTGTGATTATTAAAATTTCTCAAGGATTTCCAATGTGCAGACAGGTTTGAGAACCACAGTCAGAAATGCTGCATCTTGTCCCCCCTCTCACAGAAAAACTTCCCTCCATTAATCATCTTTTCTATCATCTTTACTAAATCATAAGCTTCCTGTAAATCAAATTTTATGAGTTGTTATCTTCTATTCTTGCTTGCTGCTGCTAGGTCACGTCAGTCGTGTTCGACTCTGTGCGACCCCATAGATGGCAGCCTGCCAGGCTCCCACATCCCTGGGATTCTCCAGGCAAAAACACTAGATTTGCAGAAATTCAAAATGAAGGAGACTAGATATCAATTTACAATTGTTATTTTACACAAGACAGAAATTATTACAAATATTAAATATTACACTTGAGGATATATCATCAGATGAATGAATAGAAAAAGTAACCTTTTTTTTTTTTTTTGGTCTGTTCACAGTCCTAAACCCCAAAGTGAATAAATCCTTTCAAATGGATCTCATTCGAAGATATAACATAGTTATAAAGCTAGAGCTTATCTTGGCTCTCTTCTTTTGCAAATGTTTCTAAACTCAGATTATTAAAGGCAGTACTGGGTGTGCTTTGCAGGTAATGTAAACCGTGCTGTTTCATAACATCCCAGACAATATTACAAAACTCCCTCCATTAAATACTTCCTTGACTAGGTTTGCCTCCAGATGGGAAAAAAAGACCAAGACTTTGAAACAAAGGAATACATCAGCATCATGGCATAGTGAAGCCTTGATTGAGAAGAGAACACTCCCAAGATAAAAGGAAAAATGACATCTCTAAATCACTAGATATCAGATGCATACTGAGTAGCACCAGATATCTAGGATGAAAATGGACTTGTGTCCTGAGGAATCACTGCCCAGGTTACCCATTGATTCCTTCTCTGTCATTTGGGAAAGCTCTGAGGTATAAGAGATTGAAGTTAAACTGAATAAATTTGGAGGCAATAAAATAAAATGAGAAAAAGCTTAGGAATTTTTATACCTTTGGATGTCTGCATTTCTCCCTTGGAAGCATGACTCATAGTTAAAAGTTAATTCATTCAGTGTCTTTTGAATCTTGAATAAGTCCTTTGGGAGTACAGAGAATACAAACATGATTTACAAAGATTTTGTGACCTTAAATAGCTTATACTCCAGTGGAGAAATGAGAGAATAATAATCATGAAAGTATCTGTATGATTAAACTTTGCATATAGAAATGAGGCTAGAGGTATCCAGTTGACAGGCCCAGTGGAATGAGGAGGTAAGGACCATGGAACACAAGAATCTTGGAGTTGCCTTAGCCATTCATGTGATGTCATTTATCCCTGAGAGATTTCAGTCAATGTTAACACAATTCCATTTTGCGTCAGAGAAATCTCTGCTGCTGCTGCTGTTGCTGCTAAGTCACGGCAATTATGTCCGAATCTGTGTGACCCCACAGACAGCAGCCCCCCAGGCTCCTCTGTCCCTGGGATTCTCCAGGTAAGAACACTGGAGTGGATTGCCATTCCCTTCTCCAAGAAGTCTCTCACCAGACAGCAAATGTAGGACAGAAAATTTGCCTGTGTTGTGAGCTCTCAGTAAACTGTGAGCTCTCTCAGTAAATTGTTGGTCAGTGTGACTCAAAAAGGAATACAGACAGAGAAGAAGAAATATCATGTGACATCCTTTACATGTGGAATCTAAAAAGAAATTATACAAATGAACTTACAAAACAGAAACAGACTCATAGATTTAGAGAATGAAATTAGAGTTGCTGGGGGGAAGGATGGAGGGAAGGAAGAGTTAGGGAGTTTAGGATGAATGTGTACACACTGCTATATTTAAAATGGATAAGCAAAAAAATTATTCCAGTCCATCCTAAAGGAAATCAGTCCTGAATATTCATTGGAAGAACTGATGCTGAAGCTGAAACTCCAATACTTTGGCCACCAGATGCGAAGAACTGACTCATTGGAAAAGACCCTGATGCTGGGAAAGATTGAAGGTGGGAGGAGAAGGAGACGACAGAGAATGAGATAGTTGGATGGTATCACCGACACAGTGGATGTGAGTTTGAGTAAACTCCGAGGGTTGGTGATGGACAGGGAGGTCTGGAGTGCTGCTATCAATGGGGTTGCAAGGAATCTGACACGACTGAGCGACTGAACTGAACTGAACAATCTACTTCATATTCCATCTCATCTACCTCTTATTAGCTTTGTCCACTAATTTTTGGACCCCAACCCAGATCTTTTTCTACATACAATCTTGTTTCTTGGAAATTTCCAAGTAAATATCCCAGCCTCCTAGGCCAAAGTAAATGTATTACCCCTGCACACACATACAGACTCACACACATGCACACATACATACACTCTTTTTCTTCAGCCACACAGATTTCTGCATTTTCTTTTTGATGGATGACACTGTCATTAACCTCTCTAACCATAGCTCTCAGAGACAGCCTAGACTTATTTTCCCTCACTACTCTGTAAACTCTTATAAATTCTACCTCCTAAACATTTCACTTGTTTTTTGCTTTTTTTTCACTTTCTACCTACACTCCCACTATCTTGATGTAAACTGTCTTTATATTTTTCTGTTTTTTTTTCCTTTTTATTTATTTATTTATTTATTTATTTATTTTTAAATTAATTTATTTTTTAATTTGACTTTACAATACTCTATTGGGTTTGCCATACATCGACATGAATCCACCACAGGTGTACACAAGCTCCCAATCCCGAATCCCCCTCCCACCTCCCACCCCACAACGTCTCTCTGGATCATCCCCGTACATCAGCCCCAAGCCTCCTCTTACTACAGCCTCCAAGTCTTAACACCAAGCTAAGCATTCTCCCAATAAACACCTAATCGTGACACTGCCTTCAGATTTGTCATGACCTCTTCTTACTTTTTCAGACTCAGCTATCCTACATACACATGTATGCTGTGCCCTTAATATCCTTGTAAAGTACTGAATTCCTCATGCCTCCATACAATATTGTCATGCCCTTTACTTTCAAGGTTCAACTTGTCAAGTACTCATAACAGGCCACTGGAAAATTAACTAGGAATGTACCTTGAGCAGGATAAAATTAAGTTATTATTCTGGAGGTCTGAAATGACAGAATCAGGTAGAGAACCAGAATCAATTCCAAGAAAGGTCAAGGTCAGTGAAGTTAAGAAAGTTTCTGCAAAACAATATTTTGCCCATAGAAAAAAAAGAAAGAGAAGATCATAAATAAGAGTAGTTAATTTGTGGTCAGGATAGTTTAAAAAGAAATAAAATTAAGAAAAGAGATCTTAGCTAGCAGTTCAAACTCGAGACAATAAATTGACAAGCTGGCAAGCCCCTTTTATTTGGAAACTGGGACCTTTCAAGGAGATGAGGAAAGTACGAGGTTAACTGCAGAATGTAAGCTGCGGTAGCTAGAACACTTGTCATTTTTCTCCCAGTGGTCAGTTCCACCAGTCTCTTTAGCCATGGTCGATTGAGTCCAGTAGACAGACATGTGACTCAGGTTAGACCCAAATTCTTTTCCTTAGGAGTTTATGAAGTAGAACATGGACAAGCAGAGATAAATGGCGGTGTGAATTGGGTTCCATAACAGCAATGTTGAGTTGTTCCCCAAACAGCCATGATTTCTTTCCTTTTGGATGGCCCAGAATCTGTTACTAAATTTCCCTTTTGACTTGAGTACACCAAAATACTTCCCAAATTATCTGGGAACAAAAACAAATTGGAGAACAATATGTTCAATATAACTCTTTTGTTTGAAAAAAGAGGTGTGGTTAAAATTTAGATCTAAAACAGCATCCAAATAAATCTGGACCCCAGGAATGTGTTGATTTCCAGCGTGAGTGGAAGGTGCCTGTGACTTTCACGAGAGGCTGGCTGCTCTCCTGGTTGCTGGTGTGGCCTCTAGTTGGCACCATGCAATTTGGTGGTGGTTGTTGTTCAGTCACTAAGTCATGTCTGATCTCTTGTGACCCCATGAACTGAAGTACACTAGGCTTCCCTGTCTCTCACTGTCTCCTGGAGTTTGCTCATATTCATGTCCATCAAGTCAATGATGCCATCCAACCATCTCATCCTCTGTTGCCCCCTTCTCCTCCTGCTTCCTAGCATGAAGGTCTTTTCCAATGAGTCATCTCTTTCTCATCCGGTGGGCAAAGTATTGGAGCTTCAGCTTCGGCATCAGTCCTTCCAATGAATATCCAGGGTTGGTTTCCTTTAGGACTGAATGACTTCATCTCCTTGCCATCTAAGGGATTCTCAAGAGTCTTCTCCAGCACCACATTTCTAAAGCATCAGTTGTTTGGTGCTCAGTCTTCTTTATGGTCCAACTATCATATCTGTACATGACTGCTTGAAAAACCATAGCTTTGACTGTATGGACCTTTGTTGGCACAGTGATATCTCTGCTTTTTAATGTGCTGTCCAGGTTTGTCATAGCTTTTCTTCCAATTGGACAACAAAGGACAGGCAATGGCAAGGAGTAGCATAATTAAGGGCAAGGTCTTAGAAGGGTATCCCTCAGAAAGACATGTTTCCTACACATCTCACTACTTGGAATTGGTGACTAGGTCAACAATTTAAAAGTTTACTTTCCAGGAGGTAGGTAATTAAAATGTAATATTGGAAGCATTAGGGCAGGATTATCCAGGGAGAGAAGTAACCAGACAATCATATTGAAGTAAATCAATCCAAATAAGTCATTGTTAAATTAACTTACATAGCACAGGCAGAGAGTAAAAAAAATGAGATAAACCAAAATTATAACTGCAAATATCCACTCTGTGATGCACCCAGAGATTTGGGCAAAAACAGGAGAGCTAGTAATAGGTACAGTGGTCAGCAGTAGAAGACACTGAGGATGGCCCAGGATGAGGAGTGAGTAGGTGCTGAAGCTACTTGGAAACCCTTTTCAATATGTCTCTGGATCCACGAGTTCTTTACTTGATGACAGCATGTACCCTACTGGGACCACTGACTGTCTTGTACATGTGCCCCACAAAGCTTAGCTCAAGGGGAGAGGAACAGTGGTTTCACCTCAGGGTGCCCAGCACTTAACAGAGTACTGGCCATGAGGAAGACCACAAGTGGCTGTGGAAAGCATGTTGAATGACCTAGGGCATTAGGATACAACTGGAGCACCAAAGTAGTATTTTAATCTGGTCTAGACAACTGCAGGAAAACAGCAGAAGCAAATATATTTAAATAAAGGTATTTCTAAAAATGCAAATAGACTACCTTTGTGTAACATTCTTTTTCAAATTGTACATAGTTGCCTTATTCTTTGCAGACACTTTGAAATATTAAACTGATGCTAGAAATAGGAGAGAAGAAAGAAAAGCCATCTTGCAACAAATTAAGGTATGCATTTTCTTCTTTTTCCAAACCCCATATTCTAGGAGACTAATATCTTTGCTTTTCCTGTATGTGTGTGACCGTCTAGTAAAGTGTTTGTTAATTTTAATCATAGAAGGAGTCAGTCACGACATGCTTAACAAAGAACCATCCCTTTGTCTTCACACCAAGTAAAATATTTGCACTGCTTTTACTGAAAACTAAGAACTGTACCTTTTAAAAATTGCCTATTCGTGGTGCACTTACACCTTAAAATATTCCAGTATCTACTTATTTGAAAATATCAGCTCCGGCTTTGAAATCTCAGAATATAGAATCAAAACCTGTAGGCAATGAGAAATTAGAATAAATCTGATTACACTGAGATTTGCCCATAATCAAAACATGAGCCTAATCTTCCCACCAGGCTCCTCTGTCCATGGAATTTTCCAGGCAAGAGTACTGGAGTGGGTTGCCATTTCCTTCTCCAGGGGATCTTCCCAATGCAGGGATTGAACCCGGGTCTCCCGCACTGCAGGCAGATGCTTTACCCTCTGAGCCACCAGGGAAGCCATCCATAGAGATCCTAGTGTTCTTCAATTAAAAAGAACAAATAAGAGAGTTATAACATAGGCACTTAAAATTCAGTTTTAATCAGTTTCTTTGGTAGTTATAGAAAGACAATTGTAAAAAGTGTCAGAGGAATTGCTATGTGTGATGAAGCCATTTCTTAATGACTTTCTTAATAAATATGCACAAAAGCTTCAGCACTGAATTAAGCAGAACCTGGAATTGCATTTTACTTGTGAGGAAATCCAAATGAACAAAAAGCTCTCCAAGAGGTTTAATTTTAATGTAAGTATTTCATACATATTTTTCTCCACAATAATTAAATATTCAGAAAGGACACTGTTTCTGTTACTACAGAACTATAGAGACATCATAGGACAGTGGAAAAGCATGACTTTAGAATGAGGTAGAATTCAATATGAATGCCAACCCCACTAGTTTTAGCAAGTCAGGCAATCCACTTGAGGCTCAACCCCCAATCTGCTCTGTAACACAAGACGAATGACATCCCTCGTTCAGCTGACGGAAAGAAGGAAGCAGGTGGCAAAACATAAAATTCCTGGTACAAGGTAAGTGCTGGAGAAATATATCTGGGAGGATTATTGACTTTTTTAATGAAGATTCTGAATACAAAAGGACAGCCTACAAAGGAGAGCAAAGACAAATGTGGATTGCAAAATAGAAGAAAACCATGCTGAGGTCTAAATGTCACTCATTGGTAAAATCTGTGTTGGTTTCCGATGGCATCACCACAGTGTGCAGTCAACCATCAGCCCAGTGTTCCCTCAGCGCTTTTAGAAAATTATCACTTAGCCTCTGAATTTATGTTTTGATGGATCTGACAAAGCCTTACTAAACTGATGGCCTTTCATGTTCCGTTGTCTCTGCAGAGTGAGAAAACCCTGACAGAAATAATAGCCAGAAAAAAATCGTAACCTTTCATTCATTGATTTTGGGGCCAAATTCAAAGAATCTGTATTTTAACATATATTGCCTTAGACAAACTCCACTTGAGATTGAAAGTATTTTCCATTTTTTTATTAATTATAATTAGCATTTCTCCATTTAGTTGTAATTTATGTTCCTTTGAGGTTTGGACCTCAGTTTTTCAAACAGTTGGAAAATGTACTCTCTGTATAAACAATGTTGTAAGAGTATCTGTTGAATCCATTAATCCCATCATCTTGACATGAATTTTATAAAAAGAAGAAAAAAAGGAACAAAAAAGAAGAAGAGAAAAGGAAAAAAAGAAAAATTTTCATGTTCCTGCCTAGAGGAACACTAATGGGTTATGAACCCTTTCAGAGTCATAGAGCAGAGAGAAAAATGGTTGCCTTGGTAACAAGGCAAACCAATCAGCTGTATGCACTCTTCCCAGAGCATCTAATTTATTCAGCAAATGCAGGCTAGAACAGGTGGCTAACCTAAATGATGCCAAAAAGCTTTAGCTCTCAAACACACACCCTCCACAATTTCTTATACACAAGTTTCATTCTTGTCCCTCATAAAGGAAGAGTTAACAAGATGTATTTCAGTGTGGAATACAACACATCAGTAGTCAGAAGAGCTATCTGCATTTGTCACTTTTGAATTTTCTGGCAAATATAAAGATATGTGATTTCAAGAAATGATTGCTACTGACAAAGCACCCTACTAGTTACTTTGAAAGTGGAGATCATTCTAACTCTTATTATAAAATTCTATTATTAGTATTTTAATAGATCAAATGTTACTGTGAGTTTTAATAGCAAGAGAATTTGTCCCTAGATTTCATGATTCTTGCTTTATATAATGGTCACAGAAATTTCAATACCTTAAGCCATGTGAAAGCACATAGATGTTTGTAAATAAATCTGGATTGTAAAAGGGAAAAGAGGGAATGATACCAAACTAGTTAAAACTTTTGGAGAAAGAAATGGCAGCCCACTCCAGTACTCTTGCCTGGAAAATCCCGTGGACCTGATAGGCTGCAGTCCATGGGGTCGCTAAGAGTTGGATACAACTGAGCGACTTCACTTTTATTTCACTTTCATGCATTGGAGAAGGAAATGGCAACCCACTCCAGTGTTCTTGCCTGGAGAATCCCAGGGACGGGGAAGCCTGGTAGGCTGGCATCTATGGGGTCCCACAGAGTCGGACATGACTGAAGCGACTTAGCAGTAGTTAAAACTTTATTACCACATTAAGTAATCCTATCAGCTATATCTAAGGTTATTATAGAAAAATCTGGAACACGGTAAGATATGAACTTTTTCCATACTATATAATCCAGCTCCACTTTCATTTTCCAACTTCATCTCCATACACATTCCCAAATACATCCTGACCTCCAATCAACAGAATACCCCCAATGAAATCTGTCCTTCATCTCTCTGTACTTTGCATTTGCTGTTGTCTCAGTTTAGAATGTTCTTCCAACCTTGTACTCTCTGCTCAATGTTTATCCATCCTTCAAATCTAAGATCAAGCATTTTCTCTCCCCAAAAGCCTTTCCTCACCTCTCCAGGAAGAATTACAAGCCTCCTGCTGTGCTTCCTCTGCAAATAATTCCACTGTTTATTTCTATAGCTATCTACCTCAGACTGACTCCCACAGACCTTAAATGTAGGGACTATACTCTATTCCCTTCTCATCATGAGAGCAGTATCTGACTCAGAGGAGGAAGTCATAAATATTTGATAGAAGAATAAATTAATGAACACAATTGTACATTATTAACACAAAATCTGCACAAACCTAACATATGACAAAACATTCTTAGAAAGTAAAATAATAACCTCACTAATTTAGACAAAGTATAATCAAATGTGCTTGCATGTATAAAGAATCTATATTTTCTTAATGAGTAGAAACTTTCTTTGAATGAAGTCTCAAACACAGCTCTATTTTTCCAAATCCAAATGTCTGTCCATCGTCTAAGATACGAATCCTACTCACTCCTCCTCTCAAAGCATCTCTACCAAAAACCACAGGCTTCCAAGCTTGCAAATACTGGACCAGACTTGGTACACATTCAATTTAGCCTTCCTACTTCCCAGTACATAATAGTCACGTAAGTGTTTGTTGGAAAATAACATTTAAAACAGGAGCCATTTGCTAGGAAGTTCAGGTCTTGGTGTTTCCTATTACTCTGCTTTTGAAGTCTTCTGTTTGTTTCCAAAGGTGACCCTTGCTGCCTGAAGATGTTTCCTTGGCAACAGAGATGATTGTTTCCAGCATGTAAAGCATGTTTGCTTTATCCCCGAATACCACCCAGAGATGCTATGTTGCTTCAAAGAAAGCAAGAAACCCTCATTTTTAAGTATTAGGTCAGCTCTCCAGTTCATGGACTGCATGTTACTCTGGAAAGCAAGAGGTGGTAACAATTATCTGGTGATGGTTTCCTCATTTCATCAAAAGTAAACAAGCTCCATATAGATATAAATACAGTCCCTTTCTCTAATTATCCCACATGCCTGCATATGCAGACACACAAGCACACACACATATATACATGTACACAACACACAGAGATACATTTTCATTTCTATTTCTTTTCATTTTCTGCAATAAAGCTTTTAGCTTTCTGTCAAATCTCTCCTTTCTGTATTGTCTCTGTTTTACTTGTTTTCTATTTTCAGTAACAGCTTCTTTGCATGTCTCAGTTTCCAACAACAATCAAATTACAAATCTGAGTTAAGTGTCAACCTATCACGGCCAAAAAAGGCTTGGTTAGAGCCACTGGCACTTGACTAGCTTGCATAACCCCATATTATTACAAATGAGTTGAAAATATAAAATAGATCTTGAAATCAGTGTTGCTCATGATAAATTCCCCTTTAATTTGCATTTCTTCATACAGTCTTTTAAATAGTAAAGCAACATTTTGTTATGCTTTATTACCCCCCAAAGCAATTTGAGAACATTTTCCTTGATATAAGTGAAACATCTTTATGCCAATTTAATACAATGACATACACACATCACAAAAGGGTTGGGAAAACTAATATGTCAGTTATAACCTCATAGTAGTAAATTATTTTGTCTGGATTTTGAATTCAAAAAAGGGGGGAGGGATTAATGAGGTTGTGTAGAGTTGCACTGGGAAAAATTATTCTTAAAGGAGGTTTCTAGATATCATTTTATGCTAATATCAGTAGGTAATTACTAAATAAATTGGGCTTGCCTGGTGGCTCAGATGATAAAGAATCTGTCTGCAATGTGGGAGACCCAGGTTCAATCCCTGGTTCTGGAAGATCCCCCTGGAGAAGGAAATGGCAACCCACTTCAGTATACTTGCCTGGAAAATTCCATGGACAGAGGAACTAGGCTACAGTCTCTGGGGTCAAAAAGAGTCAGACACAACTGAACAACTAACACCTTCATTTTCAAATAAATTGTATTTTTAGAGTGGATAATGGTATGTCAAAAGGTTCAAACTCATAGTCCAGTTTTTCAGTTTAGAATGAACAGAATCCTAAGCTTGAACAGTAAAAGTATAATGATTTCTTCATGCCAGAAATATCCAAGGAATTTAAATTTTAAGATGTTATTTAACAGGTAGTGTTGTAAATCCATAGATTTAAAATACATTTTATTGTAATAAAGTTATAAGTTTAGATATGCAATGGACCTCAGAAATAATGCAATCTACTATTTCACATGTGAGAAAATGCACATCAAGAACCAGTAAAAAGCATGCCAATACAAATTGATCTCAGACCTTGGACAAATATCAGAAAATCTCTTGATGCTTTTTTGCTTATCATATAAAATGTTCACCATAAAGTTTCTGAAGATAAGAATTCTACTTTACCTTTATTGCTAACTGTTATAGTTTATAACACAGTGCTCAACTTTCAACAGCCTCTATAAATTATTTATACATGCAGCATTTTTTAGAAATGCTTCCAACTAAAAGTAATGAAAAACAGCATTTAGAGTGACTTAGTAAACACTGGTTTATCTTTTTGACATTAACAGAGAGTTTTGAGAGAGGCAGCTGGCATTGGTTTAGCGGTTTTAGCATGTTATAGCTGGCATTTCTGATAGTCTCTCAGGATTTCCTCACATTTATCTCCTCATAGTCACAAAATGGCTGCAGAAGCTTTTGACATCCATGCAAGGCATCTTTCCCTTATATCAAGTAAACAGAATATTTCATAAAGGTGTTGGCAAGTTCATGCTCATGTCTAAGTGTTCAGAACTAAAGAATATGGCCACCCTCACTGCAAGAGAATCCAGACACTTGAAAACTTAGTTGACACTTGAAAACAACTATAATAAAAGTGACAATGGAGAAATGGATCTGAGATACCTGAAGGTAAGCTAAAAGGTTAAATGCTCATTTTTAGGTTGATGATGGATAAATAGATAGATGATGTGCTTAGTCGCTAAGTCGTGTCTGACTCTTTGCAACCCCATGGACTGTAGCCTGCCAGACTCCTCTGTCCATGGAATTTCCCAGGCAAGAATACTGGAGTGGGTTGCCATCTCCTCCACCAGCGAGATAGATCATACATACATAAAAATAGGAGATAAAAAGGAAACAAGAAAGGACTCAAATAACTCAGGAAAGAAATTAGAGAAAGCGTAGTCCACTGCAATCTTAAAATAGAAAAAATGAGGTAGTCAAAATGAGAAAGAGAGATGATATGAAGCTGAATATGAAAGTTTTCCAAATGTCTTCTGTGTGGAGTCCCAGAAGCAGGCTCAGTGAACAGGTTTCACTAGTAACTGAGGCAGCCAGCAAAGAAGGTATAGCAATGTCAGTGGATATTAAGAATCTGTGTGTTAGGATCCCCCTGGTGGTCTAGTGGTACAGAATCTGCTATCCAAGGCAGGGGACGCAAGTTCTATCCCTGGTCAGGGAACTACCATTCCACATGCTCCAGGGCAGGTAAGCCTACATGTCACAACTAGTGAACCAGCACACTCTAGAGCCTGCACTTCACAAGAGAAACCCGTGAGCTGCAGCTAAAGAAAGCCCACACACCTCAACAAAGACCCAGCATAGCCAAACAACAACAACAACAACAACAACAACAACCTGTGTGTTTTGCCAGGTGTAGACCAAGGGAAAGTCCTAGGGTAACTACTGAAGACAAAAGGAGAAGAGGGCAGAAGAGGAAGAGATGATCAAATAGCATCACTGACTTAACAGGCATGAATTTGAGCAAACTCCGGGAGACAGTGAACGATACAACTGAGTGACTGAACAACAAAATTGCTAACCAATTTAAGTACTTATGAGTGTCCCAAAATTAAAATCACTACACTGTGTGAATAATGTAAAATAACTTTTGCACATCTTCATAACACTACATTTGGAAAAACAATATTTTTTAATTTATTTATTTTTAATTGGCAGATAATTGCTTTATAATATTGTGTTGATTTCTGCAGTATATCAACATGTATCTGCTAAGTCACTTCAGTCGTGTCTGGCCCCATAGACAGCAGCCCACCAGGCTCCCCCGTCCCTAGGATTCTCCAGGCAAGAACACCGGAGTGGGTTGCCATTTCCTTCTCCAGTGCATGAAAGTGAAAAGTGAAAGTGAAGTCGCTCAGTTGTGTCCGACTCCTAGAGATCGCATGGACTGCAGCTGACTAGGCTCTTCTGTCCATGGGATTTTCCAGGCAAGAGTACTGGAATGGGGTGCCATTGCCTTCTCCGCAACATGAATCAGTCATAGGCATTATATGTCCCCTCCCCATTGAACCTCCCTCCCCCCCAATTTGTCACAGAGCACCAGATTTGNCCACCAAGCTCCCCCGTCCCTGGGATTCTCCAGGCAAGAACACCAGAGTGGGTTGCCATTTCCTTCTCCAAGTGAAGTGAAAATTGAAGGGAAGTCGCTTGGTTGTGTCTGACTCTCCACCACCCCATGGGCTGCAGCCCACCAGGCTCCTCCGTCCATGGGATTTTCCAGGCGAGAGTACTGGAATGGGGTGCCATCGCCTTCTCCGGTGAACACCATCTAGAAAGTAATAAACTTTATTCCATTCAAACATCATTCAGCTGGAGTAGTTCCTACTTGTTTTTCAAATCTGAGTAACTGAATCCTAAGTGTAATTCTTAGTGTGAGTTTACCCAATTTTAAAACTCTCTTTATACATACCTACATTTTAGACCCCCTTTTCAGAATGTTTTTTTCTTAAATCCTTAAAATTATGCTTGAGAATGAATAGTTCCACCACACAGAATACAAACTATAAAAACTATATACAACTTTGGAGTAGGAAATGGCAATCCACTCCAGTATTCTTGCTTGAAAAATCCCACAGACAGAGAAGCCTGGTGGGCCACAGTCTATGGGGTCACAAAGAGTCAGACATGACTGAGCGACTGAGCATCCACACATATACAACTTATTAGGATTGAGAGATTTTCAAAAATTACTTAGCTAGATATTCAAGAACTATGACTAGAATGCAGAGTGATCCTGCATTAACTTCCAGACCATCTGTATTAGAAACCTGTATCTCTAAACCAGTCTTGTCTGAATGCTTACATTCTGAGCCTGTTTGTGTGTGCTATGCCAAGCTGTACTGAGCGGTGCCTTACCACTAATTTCAGTCACTCTAGTGATAAAATCCCAAACTTCTGATTTTACCAACAGTGTTTCTATAGTTCTATGCCTGGTCCATGTCATTCTGAAATACAAGGTGTACTTTATTTCAATATGTACTGCGAAATTGCAATTATAGCTGCTTATTTCCTGAGGATGGCACCTCTTATGCATTTTCTAATCTGTTCTATGGCATTGAGTATGTGTTTACATAAGCACCTGATTTTTGGCAGAGAGACAGCATCAGATTGGCAGTATAGCACCTGAAAACAGCTCCTCTCTGTCAAAAAATTTGGACTCCATGATGCTTTGTATGTAACACTATCAAAGAAACATTTTCATCACATCCCTTCTCACTCCAAACTCTACCATGTAATAATTCAAAGTTTTAATGTTTAAACTTTCATGCCTGCTAAGCAGAATTCACTATACCTGTATAAACTCTGTGTTTACTAATTGAAGATAAACCAAGTAGATACCATATCTCATAAGAAAATAATATAAATCAATAAAAACTTTAAATTGCAAAATTGCCCAAATTAGAAAAAAATGGATATGTTATAAATCTACTAAGACATTTTGTATTGTTTACTTCAGAAACTTTGAGAAAGGTGCTGCTGCTGCTAAAGTCACTTCTGTTGTGTCCGACTCTGTGTGACCCCATAGACAGCAGCCCACCAGGCTCCTCCATCCCTGGGATTCTCCAGGCAAGAGCACTGGAGTGGGTTGCTATTTCCTTCTCTAGTGCATGAAAGTGAAAGTGAAGCCGCTCAGTCGTGTCCAACTCTCAGCGATTCTGTGGACTGCAGCCCACCAGGCTCCTCTGTTCATGAGAAAGGTGAATGTGCATGAATTGTGTATTAATGATGTTTGATTTTTTTATTCCATTAGTGAAATCTGTGACTTATGTTATCCTAATTATAGCCCTAATCTACATTTGGACTGTCAAAATGTCTTTCTCATTTCATTTTTGTTTTAAAATGGAAAGGAGACCTTTTAACACTGTAAATCCCTTTAAGCATAGTGAGGATAATTTGCACTGTTTACTTTTATTACCCTCAACAACTGTATTTCTGTTTAGCCTCTATTTCTTATTCACTTTCACCTTATCTCTTTTGAGTAAAAAAACATAAGAATTTATAAATGACAACTATATAATATTAAAAACAATTGTCAAAAAAATGCACAATTAACATTTGTATCTCTAGTCAGACAATTTTAAGTATGCACAATGATAGCTATTATCTACATAACCAAATCATAAGATTCATCACTTTATAAGACCCTCTGCAAAATGCAAATGCATTAATAATTTATTTATATGTCCTCTATTTTGCTATGATTCTTTTTGGGGGGATACCCTACTTTATACTGCTTAAATCCTCTATAGTGAAGTCGCTCAGTCGTGTCCGACTCTTTGTGACCCCATGGACTATAGCCTACCGGGCTCCTCCGTCTATGGGATTTTCCAGGCAAGAGTACTGGAGTGGGTTGCCATTTTCTTCTCCAGAGGATCTTCCCAACCCAGGGCTCAAACCCAGGTCTCCCACAGTGTAGGCAAATGCTTTACCGTCTGAGCCACAAGGGAAGGGAATCCTCTATGTGTGGACATAAACCAGAATAAAAGGAGGGAGAAAATATAAATGTAGATAGCTGCTCCTTTAGTCCACAGCAAAAGGCCACTTTCATGTCTTTTCAGGAAGGGAGCAAGAGCTAGGCCACAAAATCTGATCCACAGCCATCCTCCCACCCTGAATGTGAAATACTAAAGTAGGTTCAGGGAGTGAATAGAACATGTCTGTGTTTTGCTTTCAAATCACAAATTTTGCAATTTTATAGTTACAGAGGTAATCAGTACAGCTGAGCATAACTTCAGGAAGGGTGGCATAAAGTGTTTAAAAAATCACTTTCTAATCTATATTAATGTCTATAAGAATATTTATGAAGAGACAGGAAGTAACTTACCTTTCCTTCCTTTCTCAAGAACTGGCTCATGGAGAAAAGGTAAAACATATAACTTGGAGCGTTCTGAAAATCTTTGTACTCTGGCCAAACAAACAATAAATAAGTCTGGTAATATAGTTTTCAGTTTAGGGCTTCTTTAACTCTTAAGAGCCTCTTATTAACAGCACACTTTCTTTTATCTTAGTTTTCTATGACTAGCCTTCTTTCTTATTCTAACTTCAAGTCTGTAGAATAAACCATCAAAAATCTTGGAGTAAATCCCTGAAGCAAGGCCCTCTTTACTATAGGAGACAAGTCTCTCTGACCGACTTGGGGATACTTGATGGCCAGACCTACTTCTCCATCCAACCTCAGCCCTTGGTCTTTCCAGTCCTGCACACAGGCATGTGCACACCCTGGCCTGCTTGATCAAGTTCCATTCATACCTATGGCAGTAGCCACTCCAAGACCAAAGAGTATGGTACATACTGGACCAGGTTTTGAAGAAAGGAGTCTCATGGGACCTGGAAGATGACTTGGATTGAGCATGAAAGTCTGAGCATGAAATTCCTGGGTCCTGTGTAGTGGAATGGGATTAAAAAAAAAAAAAAAAAGTAGTACTCACAGCAAAGGAAACCATAAGTGAGACAAAAAGTCACCTTATAGAACAGGGGAAAATATTTGCAAACTATGCAAACAAACAAGGGCTTAAATGCCAAAATATACAAACAAGTCATACAACTCAAGTAACTCAGCAATAACAAAACAACACAATCAAAAACCAGGCAGAAGACCTAAAATATCCAGAGGAATAGATAAAGACATTTCTCCAAGGAAGCCATACAGATAGCCATAGGCACATGAAAAGACGCACAACATTGCTAATTATTAGAGAAATGCAAATCAAAACTACAATGAGGTACCACCTCACACTGGTCAGAACGGCCATCATTAAAATCATCTACAAATAACAAATGCTTGAAAGAGTGAGGAGAAAGGGGAACCCTCCTACACTGTTGGCGGGGATGTAAACTGGTGCCACCATTATAGAGAACAGCATGGAGGTTCCTCAGAAAACTAAATGTAGAATTACTACATGACCCAGTAATCCCACTCCTGGGCATATATCCAGACAAAACTGTTAATTCAAAAAGATACATGCACCTGTATTTTCATAGCAGCACTATTTACAAGAGCCAAGACATGTAAACAACCCAAAGGTTCATCAACAGAGGAATGGATAAAGAAAATGTGGTGTGTGTACAGACACACACACACACACACAGACACACATACATGCATACATACATACAGCCATTCAGCCATAAAAAAGAATGAAATCATGCCATTTGCAGCAACATGGATGCAACTAGAGCTTATCATACTAAGTGATGTAAGCCAGAAAGAAAAAGACAAATACCATAAGACATCACTTATACATGGAATCTAAATATGACACAAAGGAACCTATATATGAAAGAGACTCGCAAACACAGAGAACAGACATGCACTTGCCAAGTGGGAGGAGTTTAAGTGAGGCATGGAGTGGGAGGTTGGGGTTAGCAGAGATAAGCTACTATATATAGAATGAATGACAACAAGGCCCTACTGTATAGCACAGGGAACAATATTCAATATCCTGTGATGAACCATAATGGAAAAGAATATGAAAAAAAAAAAGAATGTAGATATATGTATAACTGAGTCACTTTGCTGTGCAGCAGAAATGAACATGACATTGTTGTAAATCAACTACACTTCAATTTTTAAAAAAAGAAATAAAAACACATACACAAAAAAAGTAGTGGACAGGTGTGAGTGAGCATGTCCCCTTGGCCTCATGGGCTCTGATCCCCTAGGTGAGGCCAGCAGAGGAGCAGATTGAGGCCCTCCAAGTGCAGGACTCAGGACTTGGCCGCAGTGTCCCAGGTCACAAGGTATTACTCAGGAGAAGCCTGCTGGATACACATTAGAGAATAATCAATATTGCAAATAGGATTATTCCCAGCTATGAAGGATAACACCAGGCAGCCCATATTTAATTATAAATGTGGACTCAGAAAGGCAAATATGTATTTCATAAGCAATAATAAGCTAAGGAAAAAATTTTAGTAAGACAGTCAAAGAAAAAAGTGATCCTTTCAGGAGAATGAAAGTGCTCTGAGAGTTTTAAGCTAGTATTTACTCACTCTGTGGTTATTTTATAGTTATCTATTATGTCTCAAATGCTGTCCTAGGTACTAGAGATACAGGAATGAAGAAATGTGACCAAGTTCCTATCCCCATGCAGGTTACATTCTAATGGGAGAGACAAACACTTTAAAAGTATTTTTAAAATAATTGTGTGTATAATTGAAGTAATTAGAAATATTGGTAAGTAACAGTGAGATAAGGTTGGAGGTAAGAGTGTTCAAAACCTTGTAGACCATGGTAAAGATATAGGTTTTATTCCAAGATAAATAAGTCATTAAAGGATTTTAGGCAGGAACGTTTCATGATGTGCTTCACATTTTTGAAAAGACTGCTTTGGCGGTAAAGGGACAGGAGGCTGTAGTATATCCCTTGCAGAATGAGAGTCAAGAATGTCATAGAGATTAGAGCACAATAATCTATTCAGGAGTCTTACTCAGACAACACAGCACATTTTTGGATGTTGCCATTTGAAGGCCAGATCTTAAACATCCCTGTGAGCATTTCTGAATTGTGTTGGTACACTGTGCGAGGAAAAGGTGTTTGTGGGAAGAAAGGCCAAGAACAAATTAGCCTTCCTTTTCACCTCTGCCAATATGGCTTGTCCTCTGGGAAAGTGACAGGATTAAAGAGGTACAACCTAGTGAGTCGAACAGATTTAAACCAAGCTTCTTTGTAAAGAATTTCTAGGATTGCACTTTCAATCCCACCTAAAACAGGTGCGTTGGGACACAGATTTCAACCAAATAAACAGAGAAAGCTAGGATGAGAAGAACAATGCCCAAAGTCAAATGTGCACGTTGTGTCAGGTCTAGTCGATCCCAGGGACCCTTAATTTTTTATGCTTCANACATCTAGATGTGTATAAGAGACAGCTATGTGAGACAGCAAAAGAGACACAGATTTATAGAAGGGACTTTTGGACTCTGAGGGAGAGGGAGAGGGAGAGGGTGGGATGATTTGGGAGAATGGCACTGAGACATGTATACTATCATGTAAGAAACGAATCGCCAGTCTACGTTTGATACAGGATACAGGATGCTTGGGGCTGGTGCACAGGGATGATCCAGAGAGATGATATGGGAGGGGGGTTCAGGATTAGGAACTCATGTACGCCTGTGGCTGATTCATGTCAATGTATGGCAAAGCCAATACAGTATTGTAAAGTAAAATAAAGTAAAAAAAAAAAAGAGTCAACCATAAGCTACCTATAGTGAACTCATTACAGATTTAAGTACATACATATGGTAGAAGTAAATGACTGAAGAAGAAATTCCATGTACATAAAAACCAAAAGAGAGCAGGGTTAACTATACTTATTACAGAAAAAAATAGGTTTTAAGACAAAAACTGTAATAAGAGAGAAAGAAAATAATGTAATGAATATGTGATAAATTCCCTAACAGAAAATATCTCCAATATTAGATCACCTAAATAAATAAGGCAATTTATGACAGATCCAAAGGTATNTTTTTTTTCCCACCTGAATCTGTGATGCTGTCTGTTTTAACCTGGTGCATCTTGGGTCACTACTTCAGTTTCACTAGAGCTCTTTGCAAAGTACTTTGGCTTTTCCATGAAATCCCCACCTGGGCCTTCTCTTTACCCTTTTCTTCTATTTAAATACAGACATTGCTGTTAAATTGTTTGTTATTTCAACTAGAGGCAGTAAATGAAGCCCAGGAAACAAACTACAAGCTGCCTTGTTTCAGCAAAGTGTCCTGATAGCTTCCTCAACTCTGGAAAAGTGTCAGCTTCAACCAAGTGTGCTACTACATGTACAAAAGGGTAACACCACAGCAGCTATCTGAGAATGTGACAGTGAGAAAATATACTACTTCCAGCTACTGGGAAAAATAATTATTAACCCCATAACCACCATCGGCAGCATAATACACTCTGGGGGATACGGCAGTAAATGATCTGGTGTCTGCTCTCATCCTTCCTGCCCTGAGAACACGGCCTCATTAATTCCAGAAGGCCCCATTAAAAGCGTGGCAATGCTCTGAAACCTTGTTTTCTCACCCATTAACCACAGCGCCCTGACCACAAGATGGTCTTTTTCATGTAGGGTTACATGACACCACTCTGACATGCCCAAACATAGCTCGCGTAGTATAATAAGAAACTGCTGGCTTTGGCCAAACGAGACTTCACTGCCTCCAGCCTAAGTGACACTCTTTCTTGTCACTGGAGAGTTATGATCTAGTTGGGGAACAACAACAACAACAAAGAACTTACATGAAATAATCACTGGACAATCCCAGGCAACATAAAAATAAGATCTCTTTGTCCGTTAACTTAGGCTATGAGATGGATGTCTCAAATAAGCTTTTATTCATGCCAGGCTCATCACACAGTGCTAATCAAGCTGAAACATTTCAAAGACTATTTGATTCCTTTAGATCAAGTCCCCATTTTTTAATTTCCCTTGAGAAAAGTCTAGAAAGATGCTGCTAGCAAAGCTCTCAGGACAGTTGTAGACCAGACCTGCTTTACTCGATATGCTGTTCTTCCAGAAACAACCTTGATTCACCTTGGATAAGTGGACACAAACACAACTAGCTTAGGAAGTGAAATTTCGAAATTAGGTATGATCATTGCCAATAAATCTTTTTTGGCAACTTAGTTCCTAGCATAACCCTTTCACAAAGCATCTTTCACAAAGATGCTATAGACAGAGATGCAAAGGGAGGCATAGATACAGATGCATAGAAATGAATTAGATACAGATACAGGTGCTTGCTCAGTCTGATGCGAAGAGCCAACTCACTGGAAAAGACCCTGCCGCTGGGAAAGATTGAGGGCAGGAGGAGAAGGGGGCAACTGAGGATCAGATGGTTGGATGGCATCATCGACTCAATGGACATGAGTTTGAGTAAACTCTGGGAGATAGTGAAGGACAGGGAAGCCTGGCGTCCATAGGGGCACAAAGAGTCAGAGATGACTGAGTAAACAACAAAAATAGGTGCTTACCCAATGGGCAAAGCTTTCAAGCTTCAAGAGGGAATAGAAGAGACATTCCCTGCCAATTCTGGGAGGGGAAACAGGCATTAAGTAAATAACATACAATTAAATATGTAATTAATATTATATGTGCCTTGAAGAAATTCAAGTGCTTTGAAAACATATACTGGTGTTTGATCTAGTCTTGGGGACCTGAACTAGCTGTTAGGATTGAGTTTTGGCACCGATCAGTTAACTTCTCATCGTTTCCCTGAAGTATTCTGCCTCCCTGCCTGGCAATAGCTCCGCTAACTGACATACTGGCGACAGAGGCACTTGGCCAGTCCTCTGTAGGACTTTCTCGCACCATCTTCTGAACAACTGTGTGAGACTGGTCACCAGAGGAAATACAATCAGGGCCATGGGCCTCATGCTGCACGTTGTTAGTTTACCTGACTTGGAAGGATCCGCCGAGACTTCACAAGTTACCCATCATGATAAGGGCACTCACCCCTACAGAGCTCTGCCCATCCCTTAAAATCTGACCCAATCTTCCTCTCCTCTGTACCACCCTAGATCCCTGCCTGTTTCCTTCTAGAACCAAATCTGTTACCAGCTAAGCCCTGTATATTTAGCCTCTGCTGAGCATCCTGACTACTCTTTTGCTGTCATTGAAATGTGACCCTCCCCAGGTCAAAACTTTCTCTGAAGCCTTCTCAAGTGGCAGCTTTTTTCTCTCCAACTTATACACACAGAAACTCGCACCTCTCAGTGTATTCCACAAGCTAATAACACTTATATCTTGATTATTCTTTGCCAGACATTGATCTGATTTAATCCTAACAACAAAGCTGTGAGTTATGTATGTTGCTCTCCTTAGTTTATAGATGCATTGGAGCTGACTGGGATGATCAGTTAGTAGCCTACAGTCAAACAGCTAGAAAATGTTAGAGCCAGGATTCAAACCCCAGCTGTTGGACTCCAGAGTCCATTCTCTAAATAACTCTGTCATGTTTCCTCCCTTCATTTGGTGCCATTATCTTCATCTTTCCAGCTACTGCCTCTCATTCAGTGAAGATTTTAACTCTTAGCTCATTGGGTTTTTCCCTCCCATTGCTGGTGATTGCAGTAGATACAGGAAAGATCCAGTCAGTATCCAGGCCTCATGGTTCCTTGATGCTGTTCCCTCTGCCATGTACCTCCTTGAGTTCCCACTAGATNCTCTTAGCTCATTGGGTTTTTCCCTCCCATTGCTGGTGATTGCAGTAGATACAGGAAAGATCCAGTCAGTATCCAGGCCTCATGGTTCCTTGATGCTGTTCCCTCTGCCATGTACCTCCTTGAGTTCCCACTAGATCTTGTCATTACCAATAATTGCTCCATCTTCCAAATCTTTCAGATATCCCACAGTGTGATCTCTAGCTCTCGTATTTCCACTTCGGATCTCCAGGACCTCCACTGCCACAGTTTCCTATCACACCTTGTCCTTACTTTCTCCTTATCTGCTTGGATCCCATGCATTATTATTACAATTGCTCCGTTGCATATACCCTCTGTTTCCTTGGCCTTTTCTTCCTCAATCTTTCTTGCTTGACCAATTTTATCCCAGTTGAATCTAGTTTTTCCCTTACAAGCCTGTACAGTTGAACCCGAAGGAAATAAAAATGCAGTCAGGCTTACTTTAAATTTATGAAGACAAACCTCAGCACTGTCTACATTTTACTAATCAGTTCTACCAATTCAGGATAACGATTTCATTGACTCTCCTCCCTCCACAAACCTGATGTTTCACCTACTTAATCCTGCATAGGTGATAATTTTGCTGCTTGTTTCCTGAGCAATAAGAATCCATTAAAAGGACCATCTTCAAACCATCATTCGCAAACCTCTAGCCTGCCTGTATTGCGACACACTACTCTATTTTTATTCCTTTCAAAAGACGTGGCAATCTAAGCCCACCTCCAGCCACATTTTTTCTATTTCACAACATAATTAACTCTCAGTATCATTTAGAAATACAACTATGTTGCCTAAAAGTTTAAACAAAAAAAAACCAAATGAACCTATATCCAGTTTTTTTGTTGTTTTTTGTTTTTGTTTTTTTTTCAATTTTCAGCTTAGTTACTGTTTTCCTCTCAGGATCTCTCCCAGTAGTTAAAAGTAATTGTACACCTATCAACACAATTGATTGCAAGAATAAGTAATAGATGTAAGATCTTCACTTTCTTATTGGATTCNGTTTTTTTGTTGTTTTTTGTTTTTGTTTTTTTTTCAATTTTCAGCTTAGTTACTGTTTTCCTCTCAGGATCTCTCCCAGTAGTTAAAAGTAATTGTACACCTATCAACACAATTGATTGCAAGAATAAGTAATAGATGTAAGATCTTCACTTTCTTATTGAATTCTCATAATGATTCTGCATTCTCAGCATATTGAGCTTCTAAATTACTAATCATGTACCTAGTCCAAAACCACATCCATAACGTACAACTTATAATATAGAGAGCAAAAACTATACCCTGGTGTCCAGTGTTTCTGGTGGTAAGACACACCAGAAGAGGAAAGCTTGAGCTGTCTGTACATGTCACCCAAGATTAAAACATGAAAACAGCATTTAGGAATTCTTATAAAAGGAAGTTTAGCAAACTTTTATGTGTTGACCTTTCGAATGGTTGGCTCTGATCAATAACAATTTGTTTCATTTATCCATCCATTTCTTACAGAAGGAGGCATTAGTGTAGCTCTTCTAGAATAATGGTTCATGGCTGTTTAAATTAATATTAACACCAGTGTGTGATCAGACCACCCAAGATGGCTGTTGGCCTGCTCTCTGTACATTACCTGCCCGACCTTCACTTTCACCTTCACCCCACTCACTGACCTCTTCAATGTAGAGCCTAATCAGCTAATAACCTATGCACTTGCCCCCACTACCCAGTGATTGTTTTAGTCTTTAGACCAGTGATAGTTTAACAAAGGGAAGACTCCTGCCCAGAGTGCAGGCACTTAGCCTGAGGGTCTAGAAGGGACCTTTCCCCTCTGTGTGTTTCTCTGGTAACTAATGATTCAAATGGATGTAATTCCCCCTATAGCTAGAAATGCCCTCTTCCCTCTGGGATGGAAGATTGCTGCTATGTCCATCCAGCCTGCCTGCCTTCTGCAGTTGCTGGAATGGTGTCATTCCAGGACCCTTGTGCATCTGACATATAAGATCTCCTTTCAACTAAACTATTGATTTCTCTGTTGATGACTCTGGGCTCTTTTCACAGTCTTGAGGCTGAACAAGTACAGAGCTTGCAGGACTGTGCGGTACAGCCCAACAAGTAGCTTTATAGTTCAGTATTCAAATATAATACTTGCTTTAAACACTCAGTCTTAGCCATGTCAGAGTATTGGAGAGGTGGATGAGACACCTTGGTTGAAGTAACTTTGGTTACTTAGATTAGAAAACTTGATATCAATGTTTATTATTTTTCCTTTTCACCTCTCGTAACATGAAGAGACTGGATCCCTGCTAGTGTAGGCTGTGCTGTCCTTAGGAAGCTTACACGGAACATAGTGTACTTGGGGAGATATGACATATACATAAAAGCTCAGATGAATGCCTTGAGATTATTTACACTAAGTGGCAAATAAGTATATTCCAAATGGAGGGATTTGGCATGAATTACTCATGTGCCATCAGTTGTCAAACTCCTTTCCCTTTATTCTTCAAAACATCTTATAAACAAGTTTAAATCTTATTTTAATCTTTTAATTACCCATGTCTTGACTTATCAACCCCTGGAGAAGGAAATGGCAACCCACTCCAGTAATCTTGCCTAGAGAATCCCATGGATGGAGGAGCTTGGTGGGCTACAGTCCACAGGCCGTAGAGTCGGACACGACTGAGCGACTTCACTTTCACTTCACACAAAGATGACTACAGCCATTTCCTAGCAAGCCTCTTTATCTTCCAATTCTTGCTAACATTCCATGCTAATATACATCTCCCAAATCATTGTTTTTGTTGCTCCCTGCTCCCTAGATCAGGGAAGCACCCTAGATCTCCCTACTTCAAAAATTATGTAGTCTTAGTTGCTTTTCTTGAAGTTTAAGACATGTCAAAATCTGGTCACATCCTTATTTCCCTTGAGGTCCCCCCTCCTCAGTCTAATAAGGTCAGTATCCTCATAGCATGTGAAAGCCTTTGTCTTCTGAGCCTGCATAACTGTCTTTTTCCTCACCTAATCAGCATTCTTCACCACTTCTGCTTCTTAAATTTCAGCCTGTCCTTCAAGACCCAGCCAAGACCTACTGTCTCAGTGTTAGCTTCTCACCCTTGCCTCGCCTCTTCTCTATGCTCCTGTGACACCGTAGCCTGTACTACATAGATGAGTGCGTGGCCACCAACTTACCAAAAAGCTCATTCATCCATTTTGGCTCTCCCAACTATTAATTCTTAAGAGGCAGAAACCGTGTTTTATACAGATTTCACAGCACCTGTCCAGTAATGAATGCATAGCAGCAATTTATTACACTTAGAATGTTTATAAACTTTCTCTTTGCTGATTTATACATATATTTAAATAAATTAGTATAAAAACATAGATCTTTTCTTTAATATGATTTCAGTATATTACTACACACAAGTGTGCATGTAGTATAGAGCCTCTATTTAAAGGATGTTTCTGGAACTCAAAAGAATCTAACAGGTATTTGAAGTGATACTTTCTCTTCTTGTTTTTCTGTACTGAGACTCTCAGTGGTATCCTGAATTCAGCACCAAGAGCAAAAACTTAGGGAAGCTTATTGGCCTCTGGATAACAAAAAACGTACTACACTGAGAACTTATTTACTTTGTGTCTTAGACAAAGCCAGACAAGTAAGATTTTCTCTATCATCATGCCTAGCACAGGCCTGGGGGTGCAAGTGCTCCATAACTTCTTGCTAATTGATTGAATTTTTGATAAATCATGCCATAGAAGTTTCCATTTCTGAAATATGCTCATAATATCTTCAGGAATTAGATCTAGATGGTATTTCCCAAGGCAATCCCTCATTCTAACTTGGAGAAGTGATGTGATTAATGGGAAAGTGATATTCTAATTTCCCATTTTTAGATTTTACTATTACCTTGAGAGGTAGCAGGTCAAGAGTCTTGCTGTCACACTTCCAGTAGTTTTCTTGGCATGGCAAAAAGTTTTAGAGCTAGAAACAGTTTTAGAAACTCTGTATTTTAACCCATTCATTCTTCAGGTGAGAATACAGATTCAGAGAAAACTTCAGGTGATACAGGAAAGCCAAGGCAGGAATTAAGGTCTCTTAATCCAGCAACTTCCTCATTTTCATATAAATAACAAAGGACAGAAAAATGCCATCACATCCTGGGACTTAATAGAACTTACAGATGCAGGTTTGAAAATCAGTTACCTAAGAGATCTTAAAGTTCATCTTAAAAGCAATACAAAGTGAAATTAAAAACACTGTAGGTCCTTTGGTTAGCTGCAGATTCTCAAAGTTGCACCTGCTTAAACAACAGTGAATTCAAGCTAAGACTATATTAACAGAGGAGTGGTTCACTATTCTTTCTCTTAGCACTCCCAATAATTAGCAAATGACTCTTTTGATGATGGAATGCCTCCTTCTAAAAATTAGGAACGTTCTTTGAAAGAATAACTCTCAGTGTCTTATATGGAGTCAAAATTTGCCTTCTCACAACTCTGCAGCAATAGTCCTAGCCTTGAATTCTCTTAACAGTAACAACAATCCACTCTCCCTTCCTTGGAGTGGATGTTTCTAAACAACACATATGACCCTTAAGATTCCCTCTTCTCCAGTTCTTTTAAACTTTCTTCTTATGGCATGGCCTCCCTCTCTTCTGACAATAATCTTAGCATTTTGCCCTTGGATTTGCTAGAATGATTTCTGTTAAAGGTAATTAAAAAAATAAATAAATAAAAACAACCTAATTTGCTTAAACAACAGCTAAAAACTCCAGCCTTGGGACAATTTAGGCATAGTTTGGTCAGAGCTCTGAGTCCATTTTCCATTGCTTTGCTCTTCTCTACCTTTATCTCTGTGTGTTTGTGAACTTCCTCCTCAGACTGATGACTTCCCTCATAGTTGTTGGATGCCTGCCAGCAGTGATTAGTGCTGCCTGATGCCTCATTCAGCGGGAAGGCAGGTTGCTTCCCATTAACTGCTGGGAAAAAGAAAACACTGAGATTTACATCAATTGGCCACCCCTGAGCCAATCTCTAAAATCAGGCGAACTCCAAACACTGATAAGCTTAGGCCTGGATTAATTAAAACAATTACAGTGCAAAGGGGGAGATGGAATTTTCCTGATTGGCTTTCACTGGGCATAGCTTACCCTTGAAGCTGGACTGAGGTCAAGTCCACTCAGACCTTACTGCTGGTATCAACAAGGCAGGTAGAGTGGACATTGAGGAAATAGCTGTATCTTCTGTCTACCATGCATCTATAACTGTATGTGATACTCAGATGAGTTTGACAAAAGTCCAAGTTCAGTGAAATATTCGTAATCAGTCTTATTGCTGCACACCTCATTTTGGAAACTGTTCCTCTGTTAATACAGTCTTAGCTTGAATTCACTGTCGTTTAAGCAGGTGCAGCTTTGGGATTTTACAGTTAACCAAAGGACCTACAGTGTTTTTAATTTCACTTTGCATTGCTTTCGAGGTGAACTTTAAGATCACTTAGGTAACTGATTTTCAAACCTGCATTTCTATTGCTAAATCTCAAAGTCCTGATTTTTTATGTGTTCTAAGACATTTTTTAAAATTGTTTCTATCAGTCAATATATAAGCTACCTTCTTCCAGACTGATGCTGCTTCAGTTGGATTAGATTTAAAATTGTGACCAAAACAAGTCCATGGACAAAGCATGGGAAACAAACCTCCCTGCAGACTAATACCAAATTACTAATTACACACAGTGTTCAACCAGTTACACATCCACCTACCTACCAGCATAGTTCATAGTTCTACACCAGTCCACAAAGATATCCTGAGTAATTTCATCAAAAGTCTAACTTAGATACAAACAGTGCAAACTCCCAAGCTCCTGAAATCTCCCAGGCACCTCAGCCTATGGAAAACTAAATAAAACTAATTTGGCAGAAATGTTTTCTATTACTTTCAGACTGAATCCTACAGGTAGTTACATTATTTTCCAAATATTCACAATTCCCTGTTAGAGTAATCAAGTCTAGAATGCTAAATATTAAAGATCGACACCACTGATCTAAGAGTTTCTAGAATCTTCCATTTTACCCTTGGAGAGAACTGGTATGACATTCACTCAGATCACATCTCCTGGCACCACTCTCTTCCTCCATGATTTCTGCAGATTGCTGCCAATCACTCCATGATTACATCTGTAAGCCCTTTCAACACCTTGGGATGTAATTTGTCTGTGGCTACAAACTAGAATTAATTTAAAATGTCTGGGTGGCTTTAGATAATCTTTTTTTTTTTTTTTTTGGGGCTGCAATTCACATTTAATAGTGTTTTTCTTTTCACCCTAGTTTGGTGATAACTTTTCCATAATGACAAGGACAGATGCAAAAATAGGAGTGGAATGATTCTCCCTCCTGTCTGTATTTGCTAGCATCTCACCGTCTTTTCTAAGCAGTGGGGAGATCTATTATATATTCATAATTATGATTCCTAGCCTTTACATAAGTCCCCTTCATTGGGAACACTCTTCTTGTACTCAACCTTCTTGTTATCTTTTATTCATCCATCAGATTTTAGAGATAATCTCCCTGAGAAGACTTCATTGATCCTCCAAATCGAAAGTAAGCACCTCTCCGACATCCTGCATTTCTTCATGTTACCCTTCTGTGAAATTTAGCACAGTATACTGTAACTCCTTGTTATCATATCAGCATTCCCCATTTAACTGTAAGATGTTAGAAGGTAAGGCCTTTACCTTATTATTTTTTTCCTACAGAGATTTTTATAGGGCTTGGCACCTAAGAGTTACATAATATTAACAATTATTAATTTTAAATGTAAAGGTCCTTTCTGTTAATTTTCATATTTTCCAATTATTATATTTTCCCCAAGATTTATTTTATGATCTCATCGCCATGAACAAGTTTCCTTGATGATCAGAACTAAATCCAGAGTAACAAGTTTTTCAGAGCTTTGCCCAATAAAAGGGTACTTGTTGGGCCTCTCTTTATCAAAAAAATATTTCTTATGGAAAGAGGAAAAAATCTATTATCCATACCTAGTCAATCAGAAAGTCATGACTTATTATAAATTCCTTTTTGAGGCATTTGAAGTATATCCTTACAAATGGGAACAAATAAAAGTAAGGTAATCATTTTTGCAAAGACTAATATGAAACAAATCCTGGTTGAGAATTTTTTTAAACACTTTTCAGACATTAAGACAAATTTAGTATTTCAAAACCTTGAAAACTACATTCTTTTAAACCAAATGTTCTTAGTAAATTTTACATAGTCTTTAGTTTTCCTCTTGTATCAACGGTATTTCTTACTGATACACTTTTCCTACAACAATAAACGTTCTTAACTTATCCAATTTGTCACCTGTTTGCTAGTTTATAAAATTTTAAAGCTAATAGTATAACAAACCCAAATAATGATATTTCATATTTATAAGTGCATCCTGGGATGAATAAATAATGAAAATCCAGTCAGTTTCTATTAAAAGTGTAGGGTCTGAATGTTTAAGAAGTTATCTACCAACAGGGAAGTGGAACAGTATTGACTTCATCTGATTTTATTAAAATTTAAGCAGATTTCAGTGAAGTGAAATGAAAGTCTCTCAGTCGTGTCCAACTCTTTGCAACCCCATGGACTATACAGTCCGTGGAATTCTCCAGGCCAGAATACTAGAGAGGGTAGCCTTTCCCTTCTCTAGGGATCTTCCCAACTCAGGAATCAAACCCAGGTCTCCCATATTGCAGGCGGAATATCCTGTTTGGTCACTTTTTTTCTTTTAAATCTGTTCAGCACTGGCATGCAGTAGTTGTCTTGATTTATTGCCACAGATCACTTACTCCAGTCTTTCAAGCCATCATTGGCTATATCTACATGCTGGCTGACAACTTGCCTGACTATGTTTTTCTATTGTACTCATCAGCCAAAGGCCATTTACAAGCAATTACAATTAACTGAGCCTCAGAAGTATGTTTCTGCGATTGGGGTTGAGAGAGAAGAACTGTTGCTGATTAGCACAATTGAAAGTTATGGTACAAACTATTATGCAGCAATTCTTTTTTTTTAATTTTAATTGGAGGCTAATTACAATATTGTAGTAGTTTTTGCCATACATTGACATGAATCAGTCAGTGGTATAAATGTGCTCCCCATCCTGAACCCCTCGCCCACCTCCCTCCCCATGCCATCCCCCAGGGTCATCCCAGTGCACCAGCCCTGAGCACCCTGTCTCATACATCTAACCTGGACTGGCAATCTATTTCACATATGATAATATATATGTTTCAATGCTATTCTCTCAAATTATCCCACCCTTGCCTTCTCCCACAGAGTCCAAAAGTCCGTTCTTTACATCTGTGTCTCTTTTGCTGTCTCATATATAGGGTCATCGTTACGATCTTTCTAAATTCCATATATATGTATTTTTCTTTCTGACTTACTTTAATCTGTATAATAGGCTCCAGTTTCATCCACCTCATTAGAACTGATTCAAATGCATTATTTTTAATAGCTGAGTAATATTCCATTGTGTATATGTACCACAGCTTTTTTATCCATTCGTCTGCCAATGGACATCTAGGTTGTAAACAGCATCTGCAGCAATTCTTTAGCCAAGTGTAATGACAGATCCCAAGAAAGAAGATAAGTCATCTTTAATTTTTGAAGTATTATGAATATATTTACAACCCATTTTGTACCTAGTGCTAATATAGCCACGAATTATCTGGACAACCTGGGCAAATCAACCTCTCAATTTTTCCATTAGGCTCTTCCAAAATTGCAGTTCACAAAGTTTGTATTAGAGAGCCCACAAGTTATTTTTTACTATATAAAGCAAGCTCTTAGGAACCTTGTACATAAAGATTTACATTACCACATTAAAGATTTACATCCTTTACATCCAACATAGATTTTAATCCTTTTCATTGTGTCTATTACATCCATGAATTCTTAAATTTTTTCACAATGGATCTTTGTTTATTACTTTCATCATTTTTCATCACCTTGTAGCTTTGATCCTATTTGTAACTTTCCTTGAGCCTAAAATCTCAGTTGATCTTTGAAGAAAACCAATAAAAATTTTATACATGGGTACAACCTAATATAAGCTCAATTTTACTTTATTTAAAACAACATTTGCCTCAACAATTTATTCATAATTATAGAATCAGAAGATGAAATGTAAGTCTTCCCTCTAGGACAAAAGGTTCTAATTAAAATGAATAAAATATTGAAAGTTTTCTGTACTTCTTTTACTTAGGTCAAATTATTAGTCCTTTTTCAAAAAACAGTTTTATTTTTGGAAGTTATGAATTAAAAAAATTAGTGCTCCTTATTCTAACTTGACCCTAGATAGGTTCCTGAATACATAACTCTACTCACTATTTGTATTATAGCTGAGCAGGTAATAGGCTCCAATTTTGTTGTAATTTACCTATATTCTCTGTTATAAGGCCTTCATTAAACTATTTTCTGTTTCTTTTTCTGAAATTCAGAATTTATTTCCTTGTATGTCTGATTTTTTTTTTTTTTGCTACATTCTAGACTTTGAAAAATTATTCTGAAAATATTTTGAAGACTACAATAATAGTGGACTTCCCAAGTGGCACAGGTAGTAAAGAACCTGCCTGCCAATTCAGGAGCTGCAGGAGACTTGAGTTTGATCCCTGGGTAGGAAAGATCCCCTAGAGGAAGAAATTACAACCCACTCCAGTGTTCTTGCCTGGGAAATCTCATGGGTAGAGGAGCCTGGCAGTCTGCAGTCCATGGGGCCGCAAAGAGTCACACACAACTGAAGCAACTTAGTGGTGGTCACTTTACGAACTTAGCAGGTCATAAAAACTCGTGACCTGGCCTGTGACTTACTATGGAGTGTGTTATTACAATGAGTCTCACCCTAAGGTGTTCCACTTTGACACTTCATTCACTGTGGAGACAGTCTCTTGTTTGACGCTGAATTTTACCACAGAACTGAGCTTTCTTTCCTGAGCATTTTTTAACAAAGGTTTCATTTTCTGGAAAAATTCAAATGCAGTCGTGCAAAAGAAGCTTCTTTTAACTGTCTTCTGCCCTAAATAAACAAATAGTACAACTCCACATCAGGAACTTAGGGTTTTATATGTTTTTTGAACTTGAGTAGGTGCTTTTAGTGTGCATTTGTACAAACTGTGGAGATTTCCTGATAGCTCAGTTGTAAAGAATCTGCCTGAAATGCAGGAAACTCCTGTTCAATTCCTGGGTTGGGAAGATCTGCTGGAGAAGGGATAGGCTACCCACTCCATTATTCCTGGGCTTCCCTTGTGGCTCAGCTGGTAAAGAATCCACCCGCAATGTGGGAGACCTGGGTTCAACCCCTGGGTTGGAAAGATCCCTCAGAGAAGGGGAAGGCTACCCACTCCAGTATTCTGGCCTGGAGAATTCCATGGACTGTATAGTACAAACTGTACAAAGTATAAATCAATTTTTAATTTTGTACAAGAGAATTGACTAATAGCCTAGGCAGTTCAGGCTGCTATAAGCGGTTTTCCATGTACCATAGACAGTTCTGGAGACTGGAGCTCTAAGATCAAGTTGTCAGTATGGTTAAGTTCTGGTGAGAACTCTTTTTTAGACTGCAGATTTCTCCTTATATCTTCACATGACCAAAAGAGAACTAGAAAGCTCTCTGGGGTCTCTGGGGTCTCTTTTTATAAGGCACTAATCCAATTCATGAGGGTGGACCCCTCATGACCTAATTACCTGCAAAGCCCTGCCTTGCCTTCTAATACTATCATATTGGCGGTTAGGATTTTAACATGTGAATTTGGAAGGGGTACAAAAACAATCAGTCCATAACGATTAGAATAGTGGTCCTGTTTTAAGAGTCTTGAGTGCCATGAGATTTAAGCTCCAAGCAGTTCTACATACTAGCTGTTTAAAATAATTTTTAAAAATTGTTTGTTTAAAAATGCATATATTGCAATAGATTTAAAAAAGACTATCCAATTCTGTTTTCTTAGTTTATAAAGGTGAGAGTTTAATGACCTGTCAAAAACCATTCGTTTAGCCTTTCAAGTAAATTATAACAGCATGAATAAGACTGACAGCACCTTGTGTGTGCTGTGTGTTCAGTCACTCAGTCGTGTCCAACTCTTTGCAACCCCATGGACTGTAACCCGCTAGGCTCCATTGTATCATCTGTGTTTTCTATTGTCTAGCAATAAACACTGCAAACCAGACTGATCTGTGCATTGACCTCAGATGTAAAAACTTATATCTTTACAGGTCAAGTTACCTTTAAGAGTCAAGTTGGAAAATATTAATTTTCATTCATAATCTCAGAGTAGAAGTAGAGATAAAATTCAAGCCCCAAAGAAATTCCAATCAATAATGAATGTCAAGCCAACAAACTGTAAATACACAATGATAGGCCATATGGACTTTTCATCCTAAAAATTATTTGGTTCCATAGCCTTTGTTTCATTCTCTGAGGATGAAAACATAGTTATAGAACATTCTAGCAAAACTCCCGATCTACAGTTTAGTCACTCTTTCTAAACAATAGTATAAAATTCCTTAGCTCTATGGCCCAAGCTGAGAAAAATCTTGGGAAAAATTCCAGAAAAATAAAAGCCTTTCTATACAACGTAAGCAGCTTTCTGTGATAAACAATAATTTAAACAGCTTAATGCACCTGTGGTGGATTCATGTCGATGTATGGCAAACCCAATAGAGTATTGTAAAGTTAAATTTAAAAATAAATAAATAAATAAATTTTTAAAAAAAGAGATAAAATTATACCATAATATTAACTCATTTAAAGTTCAATGATTTTTAGTTTACTGAGTTTTCAACCATCGCTGCCATCTAAATTTAGGACATTTTCATTACCTCAAAAAGAAATCTATACCCATTAGCATTTACTTCTAATTGACCCTCAGGAAACCTCCTCACTGCCAGCTCCAGACAACCATTAATCTGCTTTCTGTCTTCACACAATTGCCTAGTCTAGACATTTCATATAAATGGGGTCAGGTTCTATATGGTTTTTTAAGACTGGCTTTCTTTACGTAGCATACTGTTTTTCGGTTCATTCATATAGTAGCAGTTATCAGGACTCCGTTCCTTTGATTTGCCTGATAGTATTCTATTAAATAGATATGCCACATTTTGTTTATTAATTCAGCAGTTGTTGGAAATTTGGGTTGTGTCCTCTTTTTGGCTATTATGAATAATGATGCTATGAACATCTGCACACAAGTTTTGATGTAGACATGTTTTTGTTTGTGTAGATACTTGAGTGGATTTGTAGGTCATCTGGTAATGCTATATCTAACATTTTGAGGAACTGCCACACTATTTTTCAGTGTAGTTGTACCAATTAACATTCCCACCAGCAATGTTTTAGGGTTTCAATTTCTTTACATCTCACCATTTTTTTTAATTGTCAGTTATTTTTCTTTTTACTATAACTATCATAGTGAATTGTGAAGTGGTATTTCATTGTGGCTTTGATTTGCATTCCTGTGGTGACTGTGGTGACTAATAATGTTGAACATCTTTAATGTGCTTATTAAATGTTCCTGCATCTTCTTGGAGAAATTTATTTATAAGTCCTTTGCCCATTTTTAATTGGGTTATTTGCTTTTTTGTTAATGAGCTTCATATACTCTGGATACAGACCTCATCAAAAGTGGGATTGCAAATATTTTCTCTTTTCAATTTTTTGATGATGTCATATGAAGCACAAAAATCTAAAAAATTTGATCCCATTCCTTTCTTTGCTTATGGTTTTCATCTCATAGCTAAAAAAAATCACTGTATTATCCGAAGTCACAAAGATTTACTTGTGATTTCTTCTACAAATTTTATAGTTTTAGCTCTTACATGTAAGTCTTTGATCCATTTTGAGTTAAATGTTGTATCTGATGTGAATTAAGCATCCAGATGCAAAATTTTGCAAATTGATATCCAGTTGTCCCACCACTATTGACGGAAAAGAATACTCTTTCCCCATTTTTGTCAGAATCAACTGACAGTTTGATGAATTGGTAGCCCAGTTGGTGTAAATGCTAGTCTCTTGAGTTTACATATGGATTTCAAAATCAACTGGTGGACTCCTTTTAGAGTAACATTTACGCATTAGCTCACATAAATTCAATTTCAGTGCCATGTTTTTTGTTTTCAAAATACTTTCTAATCAAATGTTTCACATATTCAACATCAACCTCTCCATTGGCCCCTTATTTTCCTGACTTCCAACACTAATCATGCTTAGTTATTCCCATTCTTAAAAAAGTCTATTCTTGATATTGTCCCACCCTTCACAGTCCAATTCTTTAAAGAGTAGTGTGTATTTAAAAATAAAAAAAGACTAGTCTCTATTTTTACTTTTAAGTCTCTCTTAAAGCTATATGAAAAAAGTTATCAATGACATTCTAGTTGCCAAGCAGAACAGTACATTTTCAATTTTTATTGCAGCATTTTATGGCAACTACCCTTATATTTTTCACTCTTTTCTCATGTGTTGTTTTTTATGATACTACCAAAATCTCCTCTTATCTCTTTCTGTTTCCTCTTGTCTATGTCTGTTTTGCTCAACTCTTGTTTCTACTCCATACATGTTGTTTTTACACAGGACTGTTTCCTCAGCTTTCACATTTTATAGATTTTCACCAGTCTCTAAAATTAAACTATAATCACATACTCCCATTTACAGGTTTTACTTATTTTCACATGGTTATTCAGTATGTATCTCAAAAATAAAAAATTGAATTAAATATCTTTCTTGTCAAAACTTGTTTCTCATTCTTCCTTCCAAATTTCAACAAATAAGCTACCTAATTTAACAAGCAAGTTTTGAAGTCATTTTAACTCTTCCCCGCCCCCTTTCTCATATGTAAATGGTGAATTTGTCTTGTCGATTTCATCTCTAATTTGTTTCCCATTCTTACAGTCCTTTTTATTCTCTGACTCAGCTCAGTTCTTTTCTTTGGATTTCAATAAAAACTTTCATATTATTTTTCATGCTTCCAACAATTTTGCTGTAAAATGTAGGACTTATCACATCAGTCCTATTCTTAAAAATCCTTCACTGACTTCCCATTACCTGGAGCATAACTGAGTCTACTTAGTTTGGTGTTAATGATGCTGTAAAACTCAGTTCCAGCTTACTTTTTCAGTCTTATGCCCAATGACACAACTTCTCCTTCAACAATCCCTACCTTCTCTCTGTTGCCTACTTCTCAAATATACCACCAAATACACACATTGCTTTTTTAGCCATGAAGGACTTGTTCATTATAAACCTCGCACATTTCTCATACATTTATATGAAAGGAAAGCAGGAGAGGGAAGAGAACAAAGCAAGAGTATAATCTCAAAGACCTATAGAGCATAGCTGCAGCCAGATCCTGCAGAGGAACTCTAAAGTTACACTTCACAGATGTCTAAGCCAAGTAAACTAAGCTGTCATACTCCTGTATCTGTCAGCCACTAATCACAGGCTATACAGAAGGGGATTAAATTCCCAGTGACTTCTAGATTTCTGCATGTGTGGACAAGAACCTCAGTTGAGAAAGTATAGTTCCGAAAGAAGAGGCATATTTCAGACTTGCCAGATTTTAGTCAAAATAGCTTTTGTACTTGTTTACTTCTCTTGGTTCTTATTTTTCCCTTTAATTTTGGCCTGTTTTATCAACTCTTCTATGAATACAAAAATAATTTCAACATTTAATCTGCTTTTTAGTTGTCTACAATGAGAGGCTTGGTTCTAACAAAATAATACATTTTTGTTTTGGTAATTTTAAGTCATATATTTATTTTCAATTTTTGTTATCTTTTATTTGAACTGTTTCTTTAGATTTTATATATTGGATAATTTTCCAATTCATTTTAAAGATCTGTCAGTGAATTTAACACATTTACATTTATTGCAACTGTTGTTGGCACTCATTTCTATCTTCATATTTTATTGACTTCTTCTATTATATATTTTTTATACTTTAATTCTCCTTCCATACCTTCCATTGGACATATCAAGGTTCTCCTCACTGTATAAAAGTTAACATTGAATTTAATTTCTTCATTTGGTTATCAGGGAAATTATATATGTCTGCATTATTATTATTTTTTACTTTCTACCCATTTGTTATGTTTATCAATACCCTAAGCATCTAAACTCTCCATGACATACTTTCAGTTCCACCACCACATTTGTATTTTCTACATTTTTAACTATGAGATTTATGGATCTTTTATGGATTTTAGATTTGTTTTAACAGCAAGAAAACTTACTAAGTGATTCCTCACCTCTATATTCTATATATTTCTTAGATCTTCCTAAGTTTATTTGACAACTTATTGGTATACTTCTAAAAGAGTTTTCAAAAGAGCCATTTGCTTGATGAAACTTCTGAGCTCATTTGTCTAAAAATATTTAAGTATATTTCCTTTACATTTAAATTACTATTAGTTGAACATAGTAGTCTATATTTCAAGTTCTTTTATTCTGACTCTTTAACAACGTTGATCTTCTTATTCATAAAACAAAATGTTACATGTATTTTGCATATAAGATTAACACTGAGAAGTATGTTACTGTCCATTTCTTGTTTCTTTTTAAATAATCTTCTCTTTCTATTGGAAGCTTTAAGAAAGGTCTTTGATGTTTTAAAATTCACTCTAGTATGTTTGTATTTTTTTAATTGTCCTAACTGGAGAAGGCAATGGGACCCCACTCCAGTACTCTTGCCTGGAAAATCCCATGGATGGAGGAGCCTGGTAGGCTGCAGTCCATGGGGTCGCTAGGAGTCAGACACAACTTCCCTTTCACTTTCACTTTTCGCTTTTGTGCATTGGAGAAGGAAATGGCAACCCACTCCAGCATTCTTGCTTGGAGAATCCCAGGGAATGGGGAGCCTGGTGGGCTGCCATCTATGGGGTCACACAGAGTCGGACACGACTAAAGTGACTTAGCAGCAGCAGCAAGGCTTTAGTACTATGAAACTTGTTGATGCTTATCTCTCTTTAATTCTTAGAAATTCTAGGTCACCATTTCTTTAAATACTTCCTGCCACTTTTTTCCCAGTTGGTTTTCTGAAAAAAACCTGTAAGGTGGAAATTAACATGTGCATACTCATCCTTCACATCGCTAATTTGTTTTTCTATTCTTTTTCTTTCCTGACAACTTTTTTTTTTAATTCCTCAATTTAATCTTTAAAGTCACTAATTTGTTACCCAGTGTTACTCATTCTCATATTGTAATCCTATGTTGAGGCTTTTTCTCTTTAAAATGTTGTTATGCTTGTCTTTTCCTCTATTTTCTTTTCTCTCTTTGAGAATACTGATTATACTTGCCTTACATTTACTATTTCATTTATATTGTTTTTGGCCCAGCAACTCTTCTTTATGCGATGTAAGGTAGGGGGATTTACCTCAAATTGGAGATTGTCTAACTTTACAGTCTTTGCTGAACTGCTCTTCGTGGGTCTCTCTCCAGTCAGCAACGCTACCCTTGAGGGGTCCTCCACTCCTCCTCTGTGGTCCTAGCAGCAGTGGGGGAGGAGGGGAGTCTCAGGAGCCAGCCCAAATGCCCGAGAATCTACTGTTACTCGCCTTCTACAGCAGCAAGGTAAGAGTTCCATTCTGCTATTTTCCTACCGTCTTACCCCCCCGTTTTCCTACCTTCCGGTGCTGCGCTGGCGGTACTTACTGTTGCTGCTGCTGTTTCTTACTGTAAGCAATAGCCCATGCGGTGCAATATGAGAAAAGAAGGAATTAGAACTTAAGAGTTTCTCCTCAAAATTCTATTGTGCTTGTACCCAGCTCTTTTCATATCTAGGTTGTATTTCCATACATTGTATTTCCATACAAAAGCAATCGGATTATGTCTTCATAAGAATTCTCAGTCTATTAATTTTAGTTTCTGAGAGTCAGCCATACCATCACTTCTCTAACACCCACACAATTATATCCAGGGGAAAGAATCCAGATATTCATTCATTTATTAAAAGCTAGGGAGGTTTCCCAACTATCCTACATTTTACCCTTATAACAAAGATCAACTTTATCACTGCTTCTCCTTTTCAACACCCCATTTTTGGTCACCTATTACAAACGAATTCAGTTCCACAAGATTCTATGTACCTGGCACAGTACATTGGGGAAAAGTATATCATGATCTCAAGCTTCTAAGAGAACTTTCTGTTTTTCTGGAAAGGCCAATTTACTTATATAAAAATCTCTGAGGAATAACCAAGTTGTCAAAGTTGTAAGTGGAATAGTCCTAAAATTAATATGATAAAACCTCTCAATATTAGTCAGACAATAAGAAATAACCAGTGCATCCTGTGAATAAATAAGAGCAGGTAAGTGAGGAAAATAGAGTGTTACAAGTCTTCTAGCATCTCTATCACACAAGTGCTATGAAGTAGTTCTTGGTTTGGCAGTATCTCCTCTGAAAGAGATTAGCAACCCTAACACTGACCTTGAACTGCTTTTGAGTTCTCTAGAGTACAGTACTTACAAGTACTTAAGTTGAAAATTGCTTCTCTCTTTTTTTCCCAGGGAGATTTTTAATTGCAGATAAAGTATTCCTATGGAAAGAACTCTTTTAAATTTGATTTATTTATACGTGTTTACAAATACTCATTTTAAAAATCAACCCAGAAACTTTCACCTTTTACCTTGATAATCCCTATGTCATGGCAGAGCTGTATTTGTTGACATTGACAGTCATTAACTTGAGCTGTTGTAAATTACCTCTTCCAGTCAACAGTCTACAATATGTCTAAAAGGAGATTGTTTACCTACGTGCAACATTATTTCTTTTAGCTCCTCAATACCTTAAAGCCATCTATTTGTGCACTGAAGATCTTCCAGGATTAACTGAACAAAGAATTTGGTGAAGACTTCTGGGAAATTACCACAAAAGACAAATCATAATAGGTGGTTGCAGCAGCAGAAATGCTCTTTTAAGAGAAGCCTTTCAAGGGACTCCGAGAGTCAGAATCTCCTACGGGTTCTACAAATAGCAGCAGCCTTGGTTGCAAATCAAGGGCATGATTGTAGGTACACAGAGCTCGGCCCAGGTGGTAACTGACACAAAGGGTCAGCCCTAAATGAAATTGTGAAGATGGTAAAATTCATTTCAGTGCACACAGCAGTGTCTTTCTCCTTCACCTCTCCTCTTCTGAAAGCTTTTTTAATGCTTGAAGTTTTCCCCTTCTCTGACAACACAAACTCATTTAATCATGTATTCATTCAATGAACAATTTGTAAGAGTCAAGTGCCAGATGCTAGAATTATTAAGATACAGAAGGCATAAATTATAAACTTAATAACTCATAATATAATGGGGAGAAAGATACAAAATAAATCATATGATAAATACAATCATCAGAGTTCAATACCATGCATAAACATGACTCAAAGAAGAAAGATTTCAACTTAAGAAGACTCAGAGAAAGTTTAAAACGGGAAAAGACACTAAACCAGGTCTTCAACCATTAGGTATGGGGAATAAGAGAAGGGGAAAGAATATTCCATGAAAATTAAGTGAATGTGCAAAAATATAAAAAGTTATAGGAAACTGCTCCACACTAAGGTATGAAATTGCTAGGATAAAAGGCAAAACTGCAGGTTTATGTGATAAACCCCTAAAATATGAGCTTATAGAACTTGTCAAATTAGGAACATTATTTGGCTTTGCAGGGAAACGTTTTCAGAAACCCCAACAAATAATGCTGTTTCCTCTTAAATATAGAAATCCAGTCCTAGTTCACATCAGGCTTCACAATTTGGGTGTCTGTCTCTCTCCCCGTTGCCATCTCTCTATTTTTCTATCTTTATCTCCATTTTAGGCCATACTCACAAACACACACACTCATTCTTACACACATTCACATGTGCATAGTAAGCAACACCTGACATGGACCACGGTGCTATAGAATATGTCATTCCAGGATGACAAAAGTGGTCAGAACATTTGCTTGCTTCCCTGGTAGCTCAGACGGTAAAGCATCTGCCTACAATGTGGGAGACCCAGGTTCGATCCCTGAGTCGGGAAGATCCCCTGGAGAAGGAAATGGCAACCCACTCCAGTATTCATGCCTGGAAAATCCCATGGATTGAGGAGCCTGATGGGCTACAGTCCATGGGGTCGCAAAGAGTCAGACACGACTGAGTGACTTCACTTTACTTCACTTCATGCTAACAGCAAGAAGTCTAATCAGATTCTTTTCCTACTTGGCCAGATTTAGGGAAAGGTCAAAAAAATGTTTTGGTCTCTTTCTTTTTTATAGGGAAGGTCAGAGAAAAGGTCTAGGGAAGAAATGTTTTGAGCAGGCTGAAAATAGCAGGCATGATTGAACACTCTAGGTAAGTCCCAAAGATGCTGGGAATCAGAGTCTGTGGTTCTGTTATAGAATCATGCCCCCATTATGGAACCATGCCCCCTCCTACCAAGTTATCCAGAAATGTTTCCTCACACCAGGTCTGTGCTGCTTTTAAGATTTTTAATAACTACTGTCAAATGTGTCAGTTTATTTTTTTGTTATAACTTTCCATTTTGATGTTGGAGTAGCTTAGCCTAATGGTATGATTTTTGCAAGTCTTTTTGTATCTACAGCCATATTTCATCATCTCCTCTGAAGGCTATATCCTCTATAAAGTTCTTGTTAGCATACCCTTTTATTGGCTGGCTCCTTGTGGATCTTAAAAAACACAGTAAAAATAGTCCTATCATGGCTCAGCAGATAGAGAATCTGCTTGCAATGCAGGAGACACCGGAGACATGGATTTGATCCCTGGGTTGGAAGACTCCCTGGAGAAGGAAATGGCAACCCACTCCAATATTCTTGCCTGAAAAATCCAGTGAAAACAAGATCCTGGTGGTCTGTACTCCAAAGGATCACAAAGAGCTGGACATGACTGAATGACTAAGCACAGCACAGTACAGAGAGTGTTTAGTAGAAAAGTAAACAAATCACTTCCTTATTTCACTGCAACACTTAGCAGTTTGTGTTGAGCCACGTGTGCCTTGATAGAAATTTGCTGATCTGTGCATTAGGCAGACAGACCAAAAGACAATCCATTTGTACCTAGAAATTAAGTTGATTATGCATCAAAATCAAAAGGGTAAAATTCAGAATATATCCCTGTGCAAGACAACTAGATACCAAGCAGCATACCCTGACCAAAATTGAATTACAATTTGAAAAATTGTCGAATAAATGGAATTCATTTTAGTAAACAACTGGACTTCAAAATCATCTGAGCCATGGCCATAACCCTTGAGTAAGCTAGTATCCCCAGTAGATGGGCTAATATTATTTTCAATTAGGTTATCTCACAATTTTGAATCACTTTATTTGATGACTTAACTGCATTGTTTAAAAGCAGACATACAGAAATCTATTTTGAGGCAGTACACAAAGAAGTTTCTAGGTCTGCAAGAAACATTAAAAGTTATGGATTAATTTTAAGCAAATAAACTCCCATCTACTAAATAATGAGCTATATTTGGATAATGGAAGATGAGCTGATATACAAAATATTACCTCTAATTCTTCTATGAAAACCAATTTTGTTTTTCAAGCTTTGAAATTCCAAATCAGCATTCTAATATTGCACAAAGGACTATAATAGACAGTCTTTCATTCACTTTCCCAAACTGCAAGTGGCCAGTAAAGAAGAAATAATATGGTCCATACTCTCACAAAGAGGGGATAATAACAGCTAACACTGATCCAATCCCCACTTGACCTGGGACAGCACTTAGAATACAGGAAGTCTCCCAGCTTCTAATGAAATTGGAAACATGGAGCAAATCGTATAGTAGTCTATATCCAAGAGGCGAAGAGCCGACTCATTAGAAAAGACCCTGATTCTGGGAAAGACTGAGGGCGGGAGGAGAAGGGAAACAGCAGAAGACAAGATGGTTGGATGGTACCACTGCCTCAATGGACATGAGTTTGAGCAAGCTCTGGGAGATGGTCAAGGACAGAGAAGCCTGGAATGCTGCAGTCCATGGAGCTGCAAAGAGTTGGACACGACTGAGCAACTGAACAACAAGTACTATATTAAAATGCAGGAGAAATTCGATAGTCATAAACTATAACTTTCCATTATCAACAAATGTTTGGGATAGCAATGCTTCTAAGCCTCTTTTCCTCTTCAAATATTTTACGTATGAAATAGAAACAGTTTTTGATTAGTCTAATCATCATTTAAAAAACTGCCAAATTGGGTCATGTTGTGATGCTTTTTGGATTATTCTTTGATATCATTTACAAGAATATGAATTTTTTCATGTGAGTAATGACCCAGGAGGTTCTCTGGTATGACAGGACCCGGAGTCTGGGATGTCAACCACAGCAGTCTGTCCTTTCTCTGAACGCCCAAACACTTTGCTACAAATGGACAACCTCCTTGAATGTACAGGCTGCATCCTCAGTACTTAGTGAAACATCTGAAACAGTAAATATTAAATAAGATTAAACAAATCTAGAATAAACAAACCTAGAGCTCTTTAAAGTATTACACTTATTTATATTCATGCCCTTTCTAAGACTAGATTATATTTTCTAATAACATTTATCATTTTCTCTTATTATAGACATGTAATAATGCTTAAAACAGAAATCATGAAAGTACAGAAAACCGTGAAGAAATAATTGCCTACCCAAAGAAAATTATTATATTTCCCATATATCCTTTCAGTATATCTTTAAATTGTTTTTTAAAAAGTTATGTTTTACACATTGAGTCTGCTAGTTTTTCATTTAAAAACATGTGTATATTACCCACATTAGCAAGAATCAATCTTAAAAAAGTCATTTAATGATTAATTAGCATTTCATCATATGTTGTTCATACTTATTTACACACATTATATCAATAGATATATTAGGCATATGTGTATTATTGCCCATTATTTTTTATAGGCAAAATAAACAATGCTTTGTATTTAGTAGGTATTCAGTTAGTGTAGCTCAATTGTAAAAATGGTTACAAGAATGATTTTTACCATGAGACGGGATAAGCCAGTGAATTTAATTAGTGATATGTAAAAATTTCCCCTTTTCTACTGATATTCTCTTTTACAAAATATGCAATTCAAAATGACTCCATTAAGAACTGTTACCTGATGCTATTATTCAGAATTGTAGAAATGAGATTGAAATGTAAATTTCATAATATTTTTTCCTAAAATAGGGTCTTAATAGGGTTAAGGGTTGATAAATATTAGATCTCACAATAATGCACCACTCTACAATGTAGAATATTCAGCAGTATCCATAACAACCATGATTCTTTAAAGATATTTTAATTGCAACTTTCCTTGGAATTGTTGATGGTTTATTGTGACAATATAAAGACAACTTAAGGAAGACTATTTATTGATAAATGGGTTTCTAACCAAGATGATAGAGAATGAGATTTATATTCTGCTTTTCTGACAAGGCAATGGTTGTATCTGAAAGGAAAAGGATGCAAGATACTGTTTCTGTGCTATCTATTTAAAGAAAAGAATAACATCAAGCATATGAAATTAGAAGAATGTCACCTTCAGGTCCCAAACAATTGAATCTAAGAAACTAAAGGAATTTATATCGATCAATCAGCCAGGAAACAAAACATGATAAAAAATAAAAATCATTTCAAATCAGAATTTTAGCCCTAGTTTCCTTTGGAGGTTAACATGGAATGGCATTGCATGAATGTGGCCAGAAATTACTCCTGTATTTAGAACAACTAAACTATTTTTCTGTGCATGAGAGAATGTGCATTGGTCATCTAATTAACACTAAAGTTCTATTTTTTAATATATTCTGAATTATTGGATAAGTATAACTGATAGATAACAACAGTATTGGGAATAGGGATAGAGCTTAAGGAAAAGACTAAGGAGTCTATTGGAAGCCATAAGAAAAAAAAAATCACAATGAAAGAATAGGATGGTATAGACAGGAGAATATTTTACTCTGTTTAGGAGTGTGGACGAAGGATGAGTGGAAAGGAGAAGGAAAAATCAACCATGAAGAGTAATTCAAGGTTCTAAGAGCAATGAAGCTGGAAAATAAATACAGTTTATTGTTAGTTTTCTTATGTGAAACTAAGGAAAAAACTGTAAAAGGGTTCTGACATCTGTGTACAAAGTATCATGTAAAAATCCTGACTGTCCCACTAAGCTCTTTATTATGTATATCTCTAGCAATATTAAAACAAAATTCCTCCTAAACATTGCCAATGTTGTTGGCAGTCACCTTATATCAATTTTTCTAAGATTTTAAATTTAGTTGTATAGAATTTATTTTAAAAATTTGATGTGGGAAAACATCACCAAAATCTGTGCTAAACACTTAATACAAAAGTTATCAACATTTTCCCATGACTAATAAGGATTATCCAAAAGTATCTTGGTAAATGACTTTTATTTCTATTATGAAAAATTATTTTCAGTTTCTAGGAAGTAAATGTGCTTGTATAATTTCATTATTATCAGTGCAACCATAAAAGAGATACTTCACTTTGCATGGTTCCTTGAGTTTTCATTTTAGCAAATGTTTCACATTTCACCCCTTGTGGCCATCAGGCTAGACATTACCAGTCCCCCTTACCCCCCAGCACATAGGAAGACTGTTGTCCAAACTCCCTTTCTATCAGGGTAGGATTGTGTCCCTCCATCTTGTTGAAAGAATGGGAGTGGAAATATTCTATACATCTTCCAGGACTGACCCAGAGTTCCTCTCACTCACTCTTTGCTTGTTGCCAGATCAAAGCAGAGAAACCTATGGAGAACTTTGAAGGAGGCCTAGAAGACAGCAGTGCCACGATGGAAACCGCTAGGATTCTTTCTCACTTTTTAAAAAGGCCACACATTAAATATCCAAACTGTGGTATAATCCAGAAATAAACACTTATTTTGTTAAGTTACTGAGATTCGGGGTTTCCTATGGCAGCTAGCATTGATCACTGCTAAATAACAGACCTGCCCTTAAAAGATTTTCTATTGACATGACTGATTTTGTGTGTAAGTGTTAGGTTTGGGTAGTTTGAGGAGCATTTTGTGATGATTTTTCTCTACAGGAATTTAGGAAATTTTTTTATTGAGTTTGAAAGAAATAACTAAATAAGTAGATTGTTCACACCACATTATCAACTGAACTACTTTGTAATCAACCAAAGACTCTGCATATTTATTCCTCCTGAATATCAGTTCTCTAAACTACCTCAGGACTTAAATATTCTGAAATATGTTGTTCATTCAGCTCACAGCTAAGTGATATTAGTACTCCTTGATTACTCATTAAAGCCAGCAGCTTTACAGACTAGAACTGCTCTCTTTTTTTCCTGATGGTCAAATACTGTGTAAAAGAACTGTAGATATTTTGGAATGGGAATGAACCTTACAGACTATAGAATTACAACACTTTTCAGATGAGCAAGCAGTGTTTTAAGAAAGGATAAGTGATCTGAACAAGGACTCAGACAGAGCTGGTTGGCAGCAGAGCTTAGAATTATCATCTCCAGAATGCTAAATTATCTTCCTACCTGCAACAGTTTTTTAACAGCAGTGTCAATCACAGGACTTCTGATATCCACATTCATTTTAAGCAATACCAGCCAGCCCACAGACAAATCTTGTTCAACTTGATTCGCTGGCACCCTACCCTTTCCTATTTGTCAACTTAAGTATTCAAGAGTAGAGCCCAATATAAGAACAGTCAATCCTCATGTTGCCCTGCAATCTCGATTGAGATCTGGTGTATAAAGATGAAACGGGCCCATGGTTTTTGGAATCTGAATGGGGGAACATGGAGAGCATTAATTAGTTAGCAGTAGGATCTGATATGGAAAGTCTATATAAAGAGAGAGAGAGAATGATGTAGGTCAGGGCCATGAGGGATCATGATGAGGCCAAGTTATAGGGGGGAATTTATACTTGGAGATAACTGAAGTTTCACCAGAGGGAGATGCTAGAACCAGTGAATTGCCAGAGTTCCCTACATTTCTGATGCCTACCTTGACCTATTCCAGTACCAATCAATAAGCCCTCTGTATCTGATGGTGACCTTGGTGAGAAACTGTCTTTACAATAGAAAAAAAAGAAGCTATATATGAATAGAGAAACACTTTCATACATCCTTCAACTAAATAAGAAAAACAGTTATGTGTGGAAATAAATTACAAGATAAAATATCAAAATAAACATTTACAATTTTAAACATGTATCAAAATGTAAACAAAATTTAAGGGCATACAAATCGAGTATAAATATTTACTAAAATCATTTAACAAGAATGTAAATAACTTTACTGTATAAAGAGAATGTACATGTGGATAAGAAAAATACTAATGCTCCAGATAACCACGATGGTATGACCACTCACCTAGAGCCAGACATCTTGGAATGTGAAGTCAAGTGGGCCTTAGGAAGCAGCATCATGAACAAAGCTGGTGGAAGTGATGGAATTCCAGCTGAGCTATTTCAAATCCTAAGAGATGATGCTAAGAGATGAAAGTGCTGCAAATAATATCCCAACAAATTTGGAAAATTCAGCAGTGGCCACAAGACTGGAAAAGGTCCATTTTCATTCCAATCTCAAGGAAAGGCAATGCCAAATAATGTTCAAACTACCACACAATTGCACTCATCTCACATGCTAGCAAAGTAATGCTGAAAATTCTCCAAGCTAGGCTTCAACAGTACACGAACCAAGAACTTCCAGATGTTCAAGTTGGATTTAGAAAAGGCAGAGGAACCAGAGATCAAATTGCCAATGTCCATTGGATCATGCAAGAGAGTTCCAGGAGAACGTCTATTCTTGCTTCATTGACTATGCCAAAGTCTTTGACTGTGTGGATCACAACAAACAGTGGTAAATTATTCAAGAGATGGGAATACCAGACCACCTTACCTGCCTCCTAAGAAACCTGTATGCAGGTCAAGAAGCAATAGTCTGAACTGGACATGGAACAACATATTGGTTCCAAATTGGGAACGGAGTACATCAAGATGTATTTTGTCATCCTGCTTGTTTAACTTATATGCACAGTACATCTTGTGAAATGTCAGGCTGGATGAAGCACAAGCTGGAATCAAGATTTCTGGGAGAAATATCAATAACCTCAGATCTGCAGATGATACCATTTTTATGGCAAAAAGCTAAGAGGATCTAAAGAAAGAGCCTTTTGGTGAGAGGCTGGCTTAAAAAACTCAACACTCAAAAAAAATTTGCTTAAAACTCAACATTCAAAAAACTAAGATCATGGCATCCAGTCCCATCACTTCATGAAAATAGATGGTGAACCAATGTAAACAGTTACAGACTTTATTTTCTTGGGCTCAAAATTCACTGCAGATGGTGACTGCAGCCATGAAATTAAAAGACACTTCTTGGAAAAAAGTTATGACCAACCTAGACAACATATTAAAAAGCAGAGACATTACTTTGCCAACAAAGGTAGGTCTAGTCAAAGCTATGGTTTTTCCAGTAGTCAAGTACGGATGTGAGAGTTGGACTATAAAGAAAGCTGAGCGCTGAAGAATTGATGCTTTTGAACTGTGGTGTTGGAGAAGACTCTTGAGAGTCCCTTGGACTGCAAGGAGATGAAACCAGTCCATCCTAAAGGAAATCAGTTGTGAATATTCATTGCAAGGACTGATGCTGAAGCTCCAAAACTTTGGCCACCTGATGCAAAAAAACTGACTCATTAGAAAAGATCCTGATGTTGGAAAAGACTGAAGGCAGGAAGAGAAGAGGTAAACAGGATGAGATGGTTGGATGGTATCATCAACTTGATGGACATGAGTTTGGGTAAGCTCTGGGACTTGCTGATGGAAGCCTGGTGTGCTGCAATCCATGGGGTTGCAAAGAGTCAGACACAACTGAGCAACTGAACTGAACTGAATGCTCCAGTGAGATAAGATGAAAAGATAATGGCCTAACAGTTTAGAAAAGATACAGAAAATGCTGTTACTTGCTCAGTTATGGCTAATTCTTTGTGACCCCATGGACTGAAGCCCACCAGGCTCCTCTGTCCATTGGATTCTCCAGGCAAAAATACTAGAGTGAGTTGCCATGCTCTCCTCCAGGGGATCTTCCCAAACCAGGGATTGAACCCAGGTCTCCTGCATTGCTGGTCGATTCTTTACTGTCTGAGCCACCAGGGTAGCAGGACAGAAAAAGCTGAATAGCATTAAAAAAATATGCTTAACCTAACTAATAAAGAAATGAGACACAAGTCAACCATGAAATATCATTTTTACTTCTCAAATTATCAACTATCTATGAAATGTTAATAATATTCTTTATATATATATATAGTGGTTTGGTAAGAAATGTGATCTCAACTTATGCCCAAGTCATTCTTAAATTGAGTTATTCTGGAAAACCACTAGGCAGCACACAACTAGAGTCTTCAAGATGTTTATTCATACTTACCCAATAATCAATACATGATTAGAGGTGTACACATAGATTCATATCAACATTATGTTAACATTTATCACAGTTTTTTGTACATGTATGTATTTGTAGGCTATCTTCCTCATTCATTCACTTTGGTATCTCCAAAACCCAGCACAGTGCCTGGCAGAGGGTGCCTGACACAGAAAACACATTTGATGACAATTTGTTGAGTATATAAAGAGGAAGGAAGACAGTTGCCACAGCATTATTTGAAACAATAAAGAAATAGAAAAATGTATCCTATGAATGATTAAATAATTTATAGTACATAAAATATATAAGCATTAAATTATGTTTTATGAAATTCTTAATATAAGAAATTAGTTAAAAGTAAAAGTTAACTGAAACAATGGTACTAATATTGTATATATTTTCTAAGTAGTTTCACTTGGATGTGTTTTTTGTAATAAAAGGGAAAAAAATATATGGAAGTTTAAGATGAAAGCATAATATTTTAAAAACTACCAGTAGCTATGTAATCAGCATTATTCAATAAAGCAAATTAACACTATGTTCTTATCTGCATCCCTAAGAGCATATAGAAGTCAATTTAAGAAATACGTAATTGTGCATATCTACTGTTACAATTTACATTTCTAAGGGCTAAAGACTAAATACCCTTAAAGTATGCTTTTTCCTCAAAAGTCAATGAAATTGCTTTTCTTTCTCTTTCTACAGCATTTAAAGAGCCAACCTACAGTTTATACTTCATAACTACCTCTAACTCTTATCAAGGAATAGCAAACTTATTGTCCCATCAAAACCTATTAGTAACTGTTGACTATTTTTGACTCCCTATAGTTTTCATGCATATTCATATTCTTAATGTTATTGCTGTTCAGTGTCTGAGTCATGTGCGACTCTTCACAACACCATGGTCTGCAGCACTCCAGGTTTCCATGTCCCTCACCATCTCCTGGACTTTGCCCAAGTTCATGTCCACTGCATTGGTGATGGCATCCAACCATCTCACCCTCTGTCACCATCTTCTCCTTCTGCCCTCAATCTTTCCCAGCATCAGGGTCTTTTCCAATGAATTGACTAATTTGCATTAGGTGGCCAAAGTATTGGAGCTTCAGCTTCAGCATCAGTTCTTCCATTGAGTATTCAGGGTTGATTTCCTTTAAGATTGACTGGTTTGATCTCTTTGCTGTTCAAGGGACTCTCAAGAGTCTTCTCCAGCACCACAATTCAAAAGTATCAATTCTTAATATTATACATATTAATAAATGCTTAGTTGAAAAATACATTGGTTCAATCCTATTTCATAAAATTTTCTCTTTTAAAGAATAGGTGATTATTCAGTTTACCTTGTACATTGTATTCCTTTAGCATGGTAAATGTGATTTCTTTAACAAGGTAAATTTCCTCTCACTTGTGAGAAACGTAAATTGGAAAATGAACCAAATTACATTTAATAGGAACTCAAAGAAACATCGGAGAAGGCAATAGCACCCCACTCCAGTACTCTTGCCTGGAAAGTCCCATGGACAGAGGAACCTGGAAGGCTGCAGTCCATGGGGTTGCTACTAGTCGGACACGACTGAGCGACTTCACTTTCACTTTTCACTTGCATGCATTGGAGAAGGAAATGGAAACCCATTCCAGTTCTTGCCTGGAGAATCCCAGGGCTGCCATCTATGGGGTCGCACAGAGTAGGACATGACTGAAGCGACTTAGCAGCAGCAGCAGCAGCAGCAAGGAAACATACTGCAGGAGTTTCAACAAGTGCATTTTCAGTTAAAAGAAAATTATTTGTGGGCTGAGTCTAACTAAACTAATTTTTCTGCACATATTTATCATTAATCTATAAACCTAGCTACGCATTTCACATCTGGGTGTATACCTAAATCATTGTTACAAAATCAGGTATTTTGTAACACTTTTTTTTTTTTTTTTTAGCACAAAGCAAATAAAGTGGGTTTGCTTCTTTCATTCACCTCTCAGCAACTAAGCTTAACTCAAGTATGCATTTTCTAAAGAGGAGAGTGAAAAAGTTGGCTTAAAGCTCAACATTCAGAAAACCAAGATCATGGCATCCAGTCCCATCACTTCATGGGAAATGGATGGAGAAACAGTGGCTGACTTTATTTTTCTGGGCTCCAAAATCACTGCAGATGGTGAGAGCAGCCATGAAATTAAAAGATGCTTTCTCCTTGGAAGGAAAGTTATGACCAACCTAGACAGAATATTAAAAAGCAGAGACATTGTCAACAAAGGTCCATCTAGTCAAGGCTATGGTTTTTCCAGTAGTCATATATGGATGTCAGAGTTGGACTATAAAGAAAGCTTGAGCAATGAAGAATTGATGCTTTTGAATTGTGGTGTTGGAGAAGACTCTTGAGCATCCCCTGGACTGCAAGGAGATCCAACCAGTCCATCCTAAAGGAGATCAGTCCTGGGTGTTCATTGGAAGGACTGATGTTGAAGCTGAAGCTCCAATAGTTTGGCCACCTGATGTGAAGAGCTGACTCATCTGAAAATACCCTGATCTGGGAAAGATTGAGGACAGGAAAAGAGGGGATGACAAAGAATGAGATGGTTGGATGGTTGGATGGCATCACTGACTTGATGGACATGGGTTTGGGTAGACTCCAAGAGTTGGTGATGGACAGGGAGGCCTGGCATGGTGCAGTTCATGGGGTCGCAAAGAGTCGGACACGACTGAGTGACTGAACTGAATCGAACCATCAAAATAGAATGTCAAGAGAACAAGATGGCAGAGGAGTAGGTGGATGTGGAGTACACCTCTCTCCACGGATATATCAGGAATACACCTTCAGACACAGAAGTGCATGCAGAACACCAGCTGAGAGTGGATAGGAATACCTGACCAGTGGAAAAGAATATATAGAATCATGCAAAACTAAAGATCAAGCCCTGAGCCTTTGGAGTGGGAGCATTGACACCAAGACCCTAGACTACCAGAGAACTAACCCTAGGGAGTATCAAATAGTGAGAACTCACATAAAGGAAACCACTTGAATATAAGACCCAGCATCACCCAACCACCAGTGGCACTGTGTGTAGGATGATTCATCTAAACAACAAACAACATAAAAGTACAAACCCAATCATCAGCAAACAGGATTAGCACCACACTCAGCCTTGCCCATCAGAGGAAAAACAAACGAAAACTCAGAACAAATCTTACCCTATACAAAGTTTACACAAACCAGTAGACCAACCTTAGGAGGTCAGAAACCAAAAGGAAGAAAGAATTCAACCTTCTTCAAGGAAAGAATTCAACGTTCCTTGAGGCCTCAGAAAAGGAGACCTCAAACAGAATAAGTTAAAAAAAAAAANACATTTAAGCTATTTCTTCATATATAGAGTGAAAAAGGAAAATACTAACTTTATTTGCAAAGATCCAAATACCATTTAGCTAAAAAGTCTAACCAATGTGAAGAAAAATAAAAAAAAAAAAAAACCTTGAAAACAAACTGAAGAAAATGCAAGAATCATTTAACAAAGACCTAGAAGAATTAAAGAATAAACATACAGAGACAAACAACACAATTACTGAAATTAAAAGTACTCTAGAAGGAATCAATTGCAGAATACGTGAAGAAGAAGAACGAATCAGTGAGCTGGAAGATAAAATGGTATAAACAACTTCTGAAGAGCTAAATAAAGTAAAAGGAATGAAAAGAACTGCGGACAGTCTCAGAGATCTCTGGGACAATATCAAATGCACCAACAGTTGAATTATAGGGGTCCCAAAAGAAGAAGAGAAAAAGAAAGGGTATGAGAAAATTTTGAAAGAGATTATAGTTGAAAATTTTCCCAACAGGGAAGAGGAAATAGTCAATCAAGTCCAAGAGGCACAAAGAATCCCATACAGGATAAACCCATGGAGAAACATGCCAAGACACATACTAATCAAACTAACAAAGACTAAACACAAAGAAAGAATATTAAAAGCAGAAAGGGAGAAGCAACAAGTAACATACAAGGGAAATCCCATATGCCTAACAGCTGATCTTTCAGCAGAAACTCTGCAGACCAGAAGGGAAAGGCAGGATATATTTAAAGTACTGAAGGGGAAAAGTCTACAACCAATTACTGCACCCAGCAAGGAGCTCATTCAAAATTAATGGAGAAATAAAAAGCTTTTCAGACAAGCAAAAGTTAAGAGAATTCAGTACCACCAAACCAGCTTTACAACAAATATTAAAGGGACTTATATAATTAAGAAATACAAGAGAAGGAAAAAGATCTTCTTTTCAAAAATCAACCCCAAACAGTTAAGAAAATGGCAATAGGAACATATATATCAATAATTACTTTAAATGTAAATGGATTAAATGCTCCAACCAAAAGACACAGACTAGCTGAATGGATACAGAAACAAGACCCATACATATTCTGTCTACAAGAAACTCACTTCAGACCTAAAGACACATATAGACTGAAAGTAAGAGGATGGAAAAATATATTCCATGCAAATGGGGAGCAAAAGAGAGCTGGAGTAGCAATCCTCATATCAGACATAATATACCTTAAAGAAGATTACAACAGATAAGGAAGGACACTACATAATGATCAAGGGATCAATCCAAAAGGAAGACACAACAATTATAAATATCTACGCACCCAACATAGGAGAACCTCAATAACATAAGATAAACACTAACAAACATAAAAGGAGAAACTGACAGTAATACAATAATAGTAGGAGACTTTAACACTCCATTCAAACCAATGAACAGATCACTAAAACAGAAAGTTAATAAGGAAACACAAGTCTTAAATCATACATTAGATGAGATGGATCTCTTTTATATCTTCAGGACATTCCATCCAAATGCAAATGAATACATCCTCTTCTCATGTGCACATGGAACATTCTCCAGGATATACCACATCTTAGGTCACAAACCAAACCTCAGTAAATTTAAGAAAATTGAAATTATATCAGGCATCTTCACCAACCACAAAGCTAAAAGACTAGATAGCAATTACAAGAAAAAAAAAACTATAAGAACACAAACACATGGAGATTAAATAACACATTTCTTAATAACCAACAGGCTACTGAAGAAATCAAAAGGAAAATAAAAAAAATTGTAGAAACAAATGGCAATGAAAACACAATAACTCAAAATTGTGGGATGCAGCAAAAGCAGTTCTAAGAGGGAAGTATATAACAATACAATCCTACCTCAAGAAACAAGAAAAACATCGAATAGGCAACCTAACTTTACACCTAAAACAACTGGAAAAAGAAGAACAAAAAAACACCAAAATTAGTAGAAGGAATTCTTCAATATATGCAAATCAACCAATGTGGTACACCATATTAACAAATTGAAAGATAAAAACCGTATGATAACCTCAATAGATGCAGAAAAAGCCTTTGACAAAGTTTGGCACCCATTTATGATTAAAACTCTTCAAAAAATGGCCAGAGAAGGAACCTACCTCAACACAGTAAAGACCATATATGATTAGCCTACAGCAAAGATTATTCTCAGTGGTGCAAAACTGAAAGCATTTCCCCTAAGATCAGGAACAAGACAAAGTTGTCCATTTTCTCCACTATTACTCAACATAGTTCTGGAAGTCCTAGCTATAGCAATCAGAGAAGAAGAAGAAATCAAAGGAATCCAAATAAGAAAAGAAGTAGTAAAGCTCTCACTGTTTGCAGATGACATGATACTGTACATAGAAAACCCTAAATATAGTCTCAGAAAATTACTAGAGCTAATCAGTGAATTTATCAAAGTTGCAGGGTACAAAATCAATACACAGAAGTCACTTGCATTTCTATATACTAACAGTGAAAAATCAGAAAGAGAAATGAAAGAATCAATCTCATTCACCATTGCAACAAAAAGAATTAAATATCCAGGAATAAACCTACCTAAGGAGACAAAAGAACTGTACACAGAAAATTATAAGACACTAATGAAAGAAATCAAAGATGGGATAAACAGATGGAGAGACATTCCATGTTCCCGGATAGGAAGAATCAATATTGTGAAAATGACTATACTGCCAAAAGCAATCTACAGATTTGATGCAATCCTTATCAAATTACCAATGGCATTTTTCACAGAACTAGAACAAAAAATTNAAGATGGGATAAACAGATGGAGAAACATTCCATGTTCCCGGATAGGAAGAATCAATATTGTGAAAATGACTATACTGCCAAAAGCAATCTACAGATTTGATGCAATCCTTATCAAATTACCAATGGCATTTTTCACAGAACTAGAACAAAAAATTTCACAATTCATTTGGAAACACAAACGACCCTGAAGAGACAAAGCAGTCTTAAGAATGGAACTGGAGGAATCAATCTTCCTGACTTCAGATTATACTACAAAGATACAGTCATCAAGACAGTATGGTGCTGGCACAAAAACAGAAATATAGACCAATGGAACAAGATAGAAAGCCCAGAAATAAACTTATGCACCTATGGATAACTTATTTTTGACAGAAGAGGCAAGAATATACAATGGGGCAAAGACAGCGTCTTCAATAAATGGTGCTGGGAAAACTGGACAGGTACATGTAAAAGAATGAAATTAGAACACTTCCTAACACCATACACAAAGATAAACTCAAAATGGATTAAAGACTTAAATGTAAGACCAGAAACCATAAAACTCTTAGAGGAAAACATGGGCAGAACACTCAAAGATATAAATCAAAGCAAGATCCTCTGTGACCCACCTCCTAGAGTAATGGAAATAAAAACAAAAATAAGCAAATGGAACCTGATTAAACTTAAAAGCTTTTGCACAGCAAAGAAAACTATAAACACGATGAAAAGACAACCCTCAGAATGGGAGGAAATAATAGCAAATAAAACAACTGCCAAAGATTAACTTCTATACAAGCAGCTCGTACAACTCAATACCAGAAAAACAAACAACCCAATTAAAAAGTGGGAAAAAGACCTAAACAGACATTTCTCCAAAGAAGACATACAGATGGCTAACAAACACATGAAAAGATGCTCAGCATCACTCATTATTAGAGAAATGCAAACCAAAACTACAGTGATGTATCACCTCACGCTAGTCAGAATGGCCATCATCAAAAAGTCTATAAACAATAAATCCTGGGGAGGATGGGGAGAAAAGGGAACACTCTTGCACTGTTGGTGGCATTGTAAATTGATACAGCCTCTATGGAAGATGATATGGAGACTCTTAAAAAACTAAGAATAAAACCACCATATGACCCAGCAATCCCACTCCTAGGCATATACCCTGAGGAAACCAAGATTGAAAAAGACACATGTATCCCAATATTTAATGCAGCAGTATTTACAATAGCTAGAACATGGAACCAACCTAGGTATCCATTGACAGATGAATGGATAAAAAAACTTGTGTTACATATATACAATGGAATATTACTCAGCCATTAAAAGGAATGCATTTGAATCAGTTCTAATGAGGTGGATGAATCTAGAACCTATTATACAGAGTGAAGTAAGTCAGAAAGAGAAAAATAAATATTGTATTCTAACACATATATACGGAATCTAGAAAAACGGTATAGAAGAATTTATTTACAGGGCAGCAATGAAGAAACAGACATAGAGAATAGTCTTATGGACATGGGGAAAGGGGAGGGGAGGGTGAGATATATGGAAAGAGTAACATGGAAACTTATATTACCATATGTAAAATAGATAGCCAACGGAAATTGCTGTATGGCTCAGGAAACTCAAACAGGGGCTCTGTATTAACCTAGAGGGGTGGGATGGGGAGAGAGATGGGAGGGAGGTTCAAAACGGGGGGATATATATATCAGTTCAGTTCAGTCGCTCAGTCGTGTCCAACTCTTTGCAACCTAATGAACTGAGGCACGCCAGGCCTCCCTGTCCATCACCAACTCCTGGAGTTCACTCAGATTCACGTCCATCAAGTCCGTGATGCCATCCAGCCATCTCATCCTCTGTTATCCCCTTCTCCTCCTGCCCCCAACCCCTCCCAGCATCAGAGTCTTTTCCAATGAGTCAACTCTTCGCATGAGGTGGCCAAAGTACTGGAATTTCAGCTTTAGCATCATTCCTNTGAGTCAACTCTTCACATGAGGTGGCCAAAGTACTGGAATTTCAGCTTTAGCATCATTCCTTCCAAAGAAATCCCAGGGCTGATCTCCTTCAGAATGGATTGGTTGGATCTTCTTGACCTATGGCTGATTCACGTTGAGGTTTGACAGAAAACAACAAACTTCTGTAAAGCAAGTATCCTTCAATAAAAAATAAATTTAAAAAATAATCATAGTAAAAAAAGATTATACATATAAAAGAAAAATAGAATGTCAAGGTGCCAGCTATCTCCTGTTTGGCTTTCTAGAGCTTTATTAATTAAGTGGTTTGAGTCTCTAAAGGCCACCACTCACTTTTCTAAGACCTTGACCACAGACTGTTTTGTTTCTTGCCTGTTGCATTTTTAGTAGGCAGTTTACTCTTTGATTATAAGCTACCAAAAGTCCAATCTTCTGATATCAGCCACAATAAACCAGTGGAAAGATACTTAACCTTCTAGAACTCAACCTAGGGGAAGCAATTCTTATGCTCAAGGATTCATAACAACAGCTAAAAAGTGCTGCAGGATATGCCTATTTATGGGTTATTTACTCACTCCAGTATTCTTGCCTGGAAAATCCCATGGAAAGAGGAGCCTGGTGGGCTACAGTCCATTGGGTCACAGAGTCTGACACAACTGAAGCAACTTAGCATACACAAACTTTGATTTAATAGAAGTTTTATGCTGAAGATCCTCATGAACCATGCTTTACAAACAAAATATCACTAGTGGCCCGCCTTCCCACCATGGTATCCTGCCAGGGAATAGTTTTCCCAGAAGAATGTAACTGCCTATGTTATGATCCAGCTGCCTGTAGAAGTTTCCTTTGTGTGTGAGGGAGTCTGGCATGACATGTACCATTCTTGATAGAAAGCTCTCGATGATACAGCCCTTGGAGGATTTCCCCCTCCTTCTTGGCTACATAGGCATTTTTCCTTTGTCTTTACACTCTCTTTGGAATATCTTTATTTGGAACAGCAGCAGCCTTTGGGATATGTTAACTGGGGTTATAGGATTAAGGTTTAGGAATTAAAGTGTTTCCTGAATTGGTGAGAAGGGCCTGCCCCTAGGGGCACATACCCTGCTTCCTTGCACTAATGAAGTATGCAATCAGTTCAGTTCAGTCGCACAGTCGTGTGTGACTCTTTGCAATCCCAAGAACCACAGCACGCCAGACCTCCGTGTTCATCACCAACTCCCCGAGTTCACCCGAACCCATGTCCATCGAGTTGGTGATGCCATTCAACCATCTCATCCTCATCATCCCCTTCTCCTCCTGCCCTCAATCTTTACCAGCATCAGGATCTTTTCAAATGAGTCAGCTCTTCACATCAGGTGGCCAAAGTATTGGAGTTTCAGCTTCAAAATCAGTCCTTCCAATAAACACCCAGGACTGATCTTTAGAATGGACCGACTGAATCTCCTTGAAGTCCAAGGGACTCTCAGGAGTCTTCTCCAACACCACAGTTCAAAAGCATCAATTCTTCAGTGCTCAGCTTTCTTTATAGTCCAACTCTCACGTCCATACATGACCACTGGAAAAACCATAGCATTGACGAGACAGAATTTTGTTGGCAAAGTAATGTCTCTGCTTTTTAATATGCTATCTAGGTTGGTCATAACTTTCCTTCCAAGGAACAAGCATCTTTTAATTTCATGGCTGCAATCACCATCTGCAGTGATTTTGAAGCCCAGAAAAATAAACTCAGCCACTGTTTCCCCTGTTTCCCCATCTATTTACCATGAAGTGATGGGATCGGATGCCATGATCTTCGTTTTCTGAATGTTGAGCTTTAAGCCAACTTTTTCACTCTCCTCTTTCACTGTCATCAAGAGGCTCTTTAGGTCCTCTTCACTTTCTCCCATAA
>SJYV01013348.1:4249-87932 GCA_006410875.1 Neotragus pygmaeus | reverse complement strand
AGTCTTCTCTTGTGTTGTTGGAAGAGGGTGTTTGCTATGACCAGTGTGTTCTCTTGGCAGAACTCTATTAGCCTTTGCCCTGCTTCATTCTGTACTCCAAGGCCAAATTTGCCTGTTACTCCAGGTGTTTCTTGACTTCCTACTTTTACATTCCAGTCCCCTATAATGAAAAGGACATCTTTCTAGGGTGGACACTGACATTTTTTCTGACCCTACCATCTCAGCAATGTCTTCAGCTTCTCACGCCAGCGAATAACAGATGTTGGTAATAGAAGGGCACATAGGGAACCCAGAGAGAGAGAATGCAAAGTGCAGAGAAGAAACATGTAGACTTTTATCATAATTTTAAAATAAAACATTTACTGAATACTATTCACCAAAATATTGTAAGAAGGAAAGAAATTTTGTCAGTTAAGCAGTGCAAAGTTATACAGGTGACAGCTTGAACAAATTTATGGAGACAGACAGCTACAGTGGGAAGCAGACAGAGATGGCCTGATGACAATGTTATCCTTGATGAATAATATTCAAGTACAAATTTGTGTGTTTTCCATAGTGATAAAGCAACTGTCATTTTGTATTGAATTTAAGTTAAAACTGCAGGCTAGAATGATGAAGCAAGGTAAGGCCACTCACTGGTCATGGTTACATGCTTCAAACTGGGTGAAGAAATACAGATGGTATCAGATACCACTGGCACGTTGCATATTTGAGACATCTGTGTCATTAATCACGATTCTTTTTTCCATTAGTGCATCAGGAAGAAATAAGACTTATTTTCATTCTGAGAAAAAAGCTATGTAAATGGAGATTATAATTGTTCATAGACATTCATGAAATATCTAACATACAATAGGAGAAAAGTAATGGTACATTCAATTACGTATAAATATGTGAGTAAATGAAGTTAGATGCCTTGGAAACAAAATAACAGATAACGCAGAAGTAATGTAGTCAAATATATTGTTGCTGTTCAGTTGCTAAATCTTGTGCAACTATTCTGTAAACCCATGGACTATAGCCCAGCAGGCTCCTCTTGTTCATGGGATTTCCCAGGAAACAATACTGGTGTAGATTACCATTTCCTTCTCCAGCGGACTCTTCCCAACCTAGGATGGAACTCACATCCCCTGCACTGGCAGGTGGATTCTTTACCACTGAGCCACCTGGGAAGTCCAGTCAAATATACAGGGGTAGGGTAACTGGAGTGATGTATCACCCACACAGCTAAAAAGCTGGGTAGGCAGCAGTGGGTAACCACTATGGGAAGCAACTGATTTGCAAAAGGACACACGCATAATGGTAAGGGAAACGCAGGTTCCTACAGGGGCACCATGTTTAAGGAGAAATTCTAGGATCCCAATCTGAGCTCCATGATGCTAACCAACCCTCTTTTAGGGTTCTCAGTGTCAGCTTTTGGAGGGATATATATTTTATCCCTCTGTGCTGAAAGTCCATGGAATATTTTTGTCTATCATTTTTAGCATATTGATATGCATAACAATGGAGAAGGCAATGGCACCCCACTCCATACTCCTGTCTGGAAAATCCCGTGGATGGAGGAGCCTGGTAGGCTGCTGTCCATGGGGTCACTAAGATTCGGATATGACTGAGCATCTTCACTTTCACTTTTCACTTTCATGCATTGGAGAAGGAAATGGCAACCCACTCCAGTGTTCTTGCTTGGAGAATACCAGGGACGGGGGAGTCTTGTGGGCTGCCGTCTATGGGGCTGCACAGAGTCGGACACGACTGATGTGACTTAGCAGTAGCAGCAGCAGCAGCATGAGTAACAAAGCCTATTTTAATATCATTATCAATCAGCATCTTCAATCAAATAGTCACAGAAAGGGGACAATTCTGAGCATTCTGTTAAATTGGTTCAATAGATGTGACACTGCCTTATGTATACATATCTTTGTAAAAGACATGATATTTGAGAGGAAAAAGGGTGGAAAGTATGGGGAAGAGGTCAATGAAAACAGTGAGAGTCCTGGATTAATCTGGAACTAACTTGGTTAGCAAGAGCTCAAGTAAGGAAACAGGATTGATATGTATTAAATGTATGTGGTGTACTAGATATTCTCATGCCTTCTACATATTGTATCTTATTAAGTAAAAAAGTGATTTAACCCTTTATTCCTACACTGTTCTTAAAAGCTGCTCTCAAGTATTACCTGATAATGTCCTCTCTGCCTTTAAGCTATGCTGAAACTCCCTGGAATTTTTAAATCTGTCATTTTGAACATATCCAAAAACATTTAATGACCATCATCACCAATTAGCACTTATCAAATATTCAGAGATAATGTGCCATTCTGAACATTCTGTTAAATTGGTTTAATAGGGCTGGCACTGCCTTACAGACAGTTTAAAAATAAAAATCAAAGCTATGTTCTAATTTAGAAAGTAATATGCTGGTGTTTTAGTTGCAAAGTTGTGTCTGATTCTTGAGACCCTATGGACCATAGCCCATCAGGCTCCTTTGCCCATGGGATTTCCCAGGCAAGAATACTGGAGTGGGTTGCCATTTCCCTCTCCAGAGGATCTTCCTGACAGGGACCAGACCTGGTCTCCTGCATTGGCAGGTGGATTGTTTACTGATGAGACAATAGTATAAAAAAATTGGAAGTCATTGAAAAGCATAAAGAGGAAAGTAAAGTTATCCTGAAGCCTTTCACCCATATTTGACCAAAATTTGATCAATATTTATGTATTAGTGCATTTCTATTCCTCTTCATGCTGCTGCTGCTGCTAAGTCACTTCACTCGTGTCCGACTCTGTGTGACCCCATAGATGGCAGCCCACCAGGCTCCCCCGTCCCTGGGATTCTCCAGGCAAGAACACTGGAGTGGGTTGCCATTTCCTTCTCCAATGCATCAAAGTGAAACATGCATATTTTAGCATTGTTATTTACTCACAAAGCTGTGTCCAACTCTTTTGCAACACTGTGTACTGGAGCCTGGCAGGCTCCTCTGTTCATGGGATTTTCCACACAAGAATACTATAGTGGGTTGCCATTTCCTTCTCAGGGGATGCTTCTGACCTAGGGATTGAACCTGTGTCTCCCACATTGGTAGGTGGACTCCTTACCACTGAACCAACAGGGAAGCCCCTACACTTTAGCATAGTTGAGGGCAAATTATTATACACAGTGCTATATTTTACTTTTACATTAACTTTTCAGTTCAGTCACTCAGTCACGTCCAACTCTTTGAGACTCCATGAACTGCAATATGCCAGGCCTCCCTGTCCATCACCAACCCCCGGAGATTACCCAAACTCATGTCCATTGAGTCAATGATGCAATCCAATCATCTCACCCTCTACCGTCCCCTTCTCCTCCTGCCTTGAATCTTTCCCAGTATCAGGGTCTTTTCAAACGAGTCAGTTATTCACATCAGGTGGCCAAAGTATTGGATTTCAGCTTTAGCATCAGTCCTTCCAAGAATACCCAGGACTGATTTCCTTTAGGATGGACTGGTTGGATCTCCTTGCAATCCAAGGGACTCTCAAGAGTCTTCTCCAACACCACAGTTCAAAAGCATCAATTCTTCAGTGCTCAGCTTTCTTTATAGTCCAACTCTCACATCTATACATGACCACTGGAAAAACCATAGCCTTGACAAGACAGACATTTGTGGGCAAAGTAATGTCTCTGCTTTTTAATATGCTGTCTAGGTTGGTCAGAACTTTCCTTCCAAAGAGTAAGCATCTTTTAATTTCATGACTGCAGTCACCATCTGCAGTGATTTTGGAGCTCAAAAAATAAAGTCAGTCAATGTTACACTATTTCCCCATCTATTTGCCATGAAGTGATGGGGCCAGATGCCATGATCTTAGTTTTTTTAATGTTAATTTTAAGGCATTTTTTTCACTCTCCTCTTTCACTTTCATTAAGAGGCTCTTTAGTTCCTCTTCACTTTCTGCCATAAGGGTCATGTCATCTGCATATCTGAGGTTATTAATGTTTCTCCTGNTATGAAAAAGTAGCATTTTTTCACCACTGTTTCTCCATAGCTCATTTAAACATCTGGGTCTTAGTTGGTATTTACTGTACTGAAGAATTCCCTGTACACCCCATGGAAAATGATTGAGGAAATAAATGGAATGCTTCAGAGGAAGCTGTACTCAGTTCTTCTGGAGAGAGAAAAAGAGCCTCACTTGAGAACCAAGACTGTGTTCTCAGAGATTTTGATGCTTTTATAAATGAAACATCATTCTAGAAATAGAGACAAAAATCAATAAACATGGCAGCGTAGTTGTTGAAGGTTGACTGAACTAAGGGTTCTTATCCAGCTGTATACTTGTGTGTTATTCAATTTAACAAAACTACCTTTGAGGAAACTTTTGTAGTGAGTGCTGGGAAAATGGACCAAGATATGAAATAATCTAAGCGTATTTACACACCCTGTGAAAACCCAGCACAGAAGCAGGGGCAAAATACTGTAACAGCTAAAGCATTTTCAGAAGAATTTAATATTCAACAGATGAGTTTACCAGCGGCCATTGGTGAGGGGACTCAATCCACCTTGTCCTCCGTCTCGATGATGAGATGTGAAACCTTGTTTTTCCTGTAGAGTTGCTCTGGCTCAGCCCCTGCCCTGCTCTACAATCCACTGGCCCTGCCACCGGGTCCCTGCGCCTCGTTCATGTCACATCCTCACCTGCCTCCTTCCCAGCTTGGATTTTGGGGTCNAATTTCATGGTTCACATATTGCTGAAGCCTGGCTTGGAGAATTTTGAGCATTACTTTGCTAGTATGTGAGATGAGTGCAATTGTGTGGTAGTTTGATCATTCTTTGGCATTGCCTTTCTTTGGGATTGGAATGAAACTGACATTTTCCAGTCCTTTGGCCAGTGCCGAGTTTTCCAAATTTGCTGGCATATTGAATGCAGCACTTTCACAGCATCATCTTTCAGGATTTGAAATAGCTCAACTGGAATTTCATCACCTCCCCTAGTTTTGTTCATAGTGATGCTTCCTAAGCCCCATTTGACTTCATGTTCCAGATTGTCTGACTCTAGGTGAGTGATCATACAGTCGTGATTATCTGAGGCATGAAGATCTTTTTTCTACAGTTCTTCTATGTATTCTTGCCATCTCTTCTTAATATCTCTTGCTTCCGTTAGGTCCATACCATTTCTGTCCTTTATTGAGCCCATCTTTGCATGAAATGTTCCCTTTGTATCTCTAATTTTCTTAAAAAGATTTCTAGTCTTTCTCATTCTATTGTTTTCCTCTATCTTTGCACTGATCACTAAGGAAGGCTTTCTTATCTCCTCTTGCTATTCTTTGGAACTCTGTATTCAAATAGGTATATCTTTCCTTTTCTCCTTTGCTTTTAACTTCTCTTCTTTTCACAGCTATTTGCAAGGTCTCCTCAGACAGCCATTTGCTTTTTTGCATTTCTTTTTCTTGGAGATGTTCTTGATCCCTGTCTCCTGTACAATGTCACGAACCTCCATCCATAGTTTATCAGGCACTCTATCAGATCTAGTCCCTTAAATCTATTTCTCACTTCCACTGTTGCTTACCATCACAAAAAAATTCTTATTTTTCCATCAGTGTTTCCTAGAATGAGAATATTGTTGAGTTACATAAGGGATAAAAGATGGGAGATACTCTTGTCAAATCTCTTTTCCCCCTTTTTCACTCTGAAGTAATCAGAAAACTTATCACTTGTCAAAATAAACATGTAAGGTTAGAAATGATAGCATTGAAAATCGTATACATTTCTTTTTCTGGACTAAACAACTTTAAAGGCATACTTAAATTCTTGTCCATTATTCAGTTCACCTTGGTTCTGACTTATTCTCATATAGAAGGACCTGTTTGACAGTTGCACAATTTATTAGCACTAAAACTGCTACTACTACTACTCGCCAATATTTGAAAATTTAGTCTATGTCAGGCTTGTGTACTCAGCAAAGTCTCTATGAGGGGGGAGCTCTTATTATTCCTAATTTGTATATGAGGATACTTAGAATACAGAGTCTAAATAAGGGTGGTGTCAGAAAGTGAAGAACTAAAGAGCTTCTTGATGACAGTGAAAAGGAGAGTGAAAAAGTTGCCTTAATATTAACACTCAAAAAACTAAGATCATGGCATCTGGTGCCATCACTTCATGGCAAATAGACAGGGAAACAGTGACAGACTTTATTTTCTTGGGCTCCAGAATTACTTCAGATGATGACTGCAGCCATGAAATTAAAAGACGCTTGCTTCTTGGAAGAAAAGCTATGACAAACTTAGACAGCATATTAAAAAGCAGAGACATTACTTTACAAACAAAGGTCCATCTAGTCAAAGCAATGGGTTTTCCAGTAGTCACGTATGGATGTGAGAGTTGGACTAAAAAGAACACTGATTGCTGAAGAATTGATGCTTTTGAACTATGGTGCTGGAGAAGACTCTTGAGAGTCCCTTGGACTGTAAGGAGATCAAAGCAGTCAATTCTAAAGGAAATAAACCCTGATTATTCATTGGAAGCCTGATGCTGAAGCTGAAGCTCTAATATTTGGCCACCTAATGCTCAGAACTGACTTATTGGAAAAGACCCTGATGCTGGGAAAGATAGGCAGGAAGAGAAGGGAACGACAGAGGACAAGATAGTTGGATCTCATCACCAATTCAATGGACATGAATTTGAGCAAGATCTGGGTGTTGGTGATGGGAAGCCTGGCATGCTGCTGTCCATGAGGTCACAAAGAGTCGCACATGACTATGTGACTGAACTGAACTGAGGAGAGGCACAAAGAGTGGAAGCAGAAAGTCCAGAAAGAAGTTCACTGATTCCATTGGCATGAGTGATGGTGGTCTCTTGGCCTGGGGAAGTGGAAAGAACAGAATATGTGGCAAAAGTTGAGTCAACAGGATTTGCTTCCTTAGATAGAGTTACTGCAGTCTACTTAATCTCTACCCACTGACTCAGTCTGGACCTTGGATAAAATGCAGGATAAACTTTTTCCCTTCATGTATACTAGATCTTCCTGAAATCTCCTTTCCATATTGAAGAGCCCTCCAGCTATCATCTAATATCTTTTTTTTTTAATCTTTTTTCATCTAATATCTTTTTAATACTTCTGAATAACCTGAACACCAATGAAGACGTACAGATGGGTAATGAACACATGAAACTATTATCAATATCACTCATTAGAAGAGAAATGCAAATCAAAACCACAATGAGATACCATCTCACACCAGCCAAAATGGCCTTCATCAAGAAAATCTACAAACAATAAATGCTGGAGAGGATGTGGAGAAAAGGGAACCTTCTTACGTTGTTGGTGGGAATGCAAAGTGATCCAATCACTGTGGAGAATAGTAGGGAGATTCCTTTAAAAAACTAGGAATAAAACTACCATATGACCCAGCAACTCCTCTATTGGACATGTACCTTAAGGAGACCAGAACTGAAAAAGACACATTTACCCCAGAGTTCATTGCAGCATTATATAAATTGTGCTGCAATATAAAAGCTAGGATTAGTGCAATAAATAGTGCAATAAATACAATAGCTAGGATATGGAAGCAACCTAGATAGATGTCCATTAGCAGGTGAATGGATAAGAAAGTTGTGATACATTTACACAACAGAATATTACTCAGCTATAAAAAGAAACACATTTGAGTCAGTGATGCGGAAATCAATATAATCGAGAAACCAAGCACCACGCTCAGAGAGTTGGAGAATTCAGGTTTGTTACACTGCCAGGCCCAGAGGCGTTAACACTCAGAGCTCTGAGCCCTGAACAAAGAGGTTACAGAGTTTTTATAGACATACTGTAGTGGGCAACACTAGCTGCTAATAGGCTTGTTTAACCTAGGGGTTTTGTGCACATGGGAACAGCGGTCAAGATGAGGACAGGGATGCCTGACCTTTACATTGACAGGCATGATTAAGCAGGAATTGAGGGGCTGGGCAACTGCAAAATGCAGGACAAGGGTGAGTGAGATAAGCTCCAGTTCCTAGTATTGTGACCTAGTATGTGACCTACATGATCCAGACTTTGCAAGGAGCAAGCTGAGTTACAGAGGCAGAACAAGCAGAAAGTTATGTAAAATTTTAACTTTTCTTCTTCATCAGTTCTAATGAGGTGGATGAACCTAGAGCCTATTAGCAAACCTAGAGCCTACATAAACTAAAGTCAGAAAGAGAAATATCATATATTAATGCATATATGCAAGTCAGGAAGCAACAGTTAGAACTGGACATGAAACAACAGACTGGTTCCAAATAGGAAAAGGAGTCCGTCAAGGCTGTATATTGTCACCCTGCTTATTCAACTGATATGCAGAGTACATCATGAGAAGCACAAGCTGGAATCAAGATTGCTGGGGGAAATATCAATAACCTCAGATATGCAGATGACACCACCTTATGGCAGAAAGTGAAGCAGAACTAAAGAGCCTCTTAATGAACGTGAAAAAGGAGAATGAAAAAGTTGCCTTAAAGCTCAACATTCAGAAAACTAAGATCATGGCATCTGGTCCCATCACTTCAAGGGAAAAAGATGGGGAAACAGTGGTAACAGTGTCAGACTTTATTTTGGGGGAGCTCCAAAATCACTGCAGATGGTGATTGCAGCCATGAAATTAAAAGATGCTTACTCTTTGGAAGGAAAGTTATGACCAACCTAGCTAGCATATTCAAAAGCAGAGACATTACTTTGCCAACAAATGTCCGTCTAGTCAAGGCTATGGTTTTTCCTGTAGTCATGTATGGATGTGAGAGTTGGACTGTGAAGAAGGCTGAGCACCGAAGAATTGATGCTTTTGAACTGTGGTGTTGGAGAAGACTCTTGAGAGTTCCTTGGACTGCAAGGAGATCCAACCAGTCCATTCTAAAGGAGATCAGTCCTGGCTGTTCTTTGGAAGGAATGATGCTAAAGCTGAAACTCCAGTACTTCGGCCACATCATGCAGAGTTGACTCATTGGAAAAGACTCTGATGCTGAGAGGGATTGGGGGCAGGAAGAGAAGGGGACGACAGAGGATGAGATGGCTGGATGGCATCACCAACTTGATGGATGTGAGTTTGAGTGAACTCTGGGAGTTGGTGATGGACAGGGAGGCCTGGCGTCCTGCAATTCATGGGGTCGCAAAGAGTCGGACATGACTGAGCGACTGAACTGAACTGAACTGATGATGTCTAGGAAGATGTTCTTATGATCCTAGGTGCAGGGCACCAAAGGAGACACAGACACAACAATTTTTTGGACTCAGAGGGAGAAGGACAGGATGGGATGATTTCAGAGACTAGCATTGAAACATATATATCACCATCTGTAACATAGATACCAGTGGGAGTTTGACGTATGATGCGGGGCACCCAAAGCCAGTGCTGTGACAACCTAGAGGTTTGGGGTAGGCAGGGAGGTGAGAGAGGGGTTCTGGAGGGAGGGGACACATGTATGCCCATGGCCAGTTCATGTTGATTTATGGCAAAAACCATCACAATTTTGTAATTATCCTCCAATTAAAAATTTTAAAAGTGGCGCCCACATTGACTGAGGCACTTCATTTGGGTGTTCCCTGACCCAGAAAGGACAGTAAGGCTACTTCCTCCCAACATACTACATTTCTTTTAACAGAGCCTAATGCACATGAATTCCATGCATAGTGAAGAAAAGAGGTAGGGGATATAACTTGAAGGGTCAGAACCAGGACAATCACTTGTCATCCTGTTGTTGCAGAATATCTGTGAGAATGATTACTGTAGGTAAAGGTAACAGAGCTGAGGAGATGATGGTGTTCTTGGCAGATGACCATCCTAAGAGAAGGTGCTAAACTGATAATTAAATGTGCCTGATGCTGAAAAGATCTGCTGGGTGTAGGATCCACTGTAGAGAGCAGATAGGAGAAAGAAAAAGCAGTGTTCATCATGAGAAAGCATTCTGAGGTTTTATGTTCAGGAAATAAGGTGAGTAAAGTGGAAAATTCAGGTTAACAGGGAACAGTTTTTAAGTTGGAAGCAATGGTAAATATGATTTTTGGAGTAAAGTTCTCTGGGCTCTTTAATAGCCTTGATTGGTTTGACTCCTTGCTTTGCATCAGTCACAAATAATACATGAACCTAATTTTAACCAGTTACTACAAAGGAGCTGTCTTAACCAGGTTTTAGCTAATTTGTCTCCTTATCAGTTATTTCTGCACCACCGTGCCACAGGACATATATTAAGTCTGTTCTCTGTAGTGGTCTTAGGATGTGAGAATTTGTGGCATATTAAAACTGTCTCCTAAATGCCAAATCTGATTTTCCATCTTTGTTACATTTTGTTTCTACTGTTCCATGCAGAATATGGCCCTGTTCTGTGAAGGAGCATCTGAAATTATGGGAAGAACATGAGACTGTGAAGAGGGACATTTTGAAGAGAACATTAATGTAATCCTTGAGAAGAAATGTGCCATATTCAATGAATGAAAGTACATCATTTCATTAATCCTCATTCAGGGAAGGGGGCATTATGTACACAATTCTCAATAGGAAAGGGAAGAGAAGGGAAAATAAAATCATAATAGTTAATATTAAACTCTCATATTTCTTATAATACATGCTGAGAATGTTGAGTTGGAGGTAGAAATAAACAGGAAGGCCACAAGCAGGGCTTCTAAAACAATTCTTATTTTTGAGACCAAATAATCCTTCAATATTCACAACCTAGGTTATAAAAGAATATAATCCAAGAACCAAACAATAACAAACTCTCATTTTTAAATGTTTTCTGGGATTACTAAGGATTCTACAGAAATTAATGCATCATTTTTACAGCTTTCTGAATTGTATATTCGAACAATAAAAGAATAGCTACAAAGGCTAGCATCTATTACAATCTTAATAGTGCTAATCTCTATGTTTAGTGAATTGCCCTGATGCCTCACAAACAAACCACCATAACCCATCCTTGCCAAAAGACCTAAAGAGGCAATACTTCAAATCTTTATATCAATAAAACCTAAATTCCTTAATAGGGTATCCAAGTACTACATTTCATTGTACTTCCTGAATAACCAGTGCATTCAAATGTTGCATTCCATAGCTTACCGTGCTACATCAATTCAGTGTCTGTAAGGAGATTTTACTATTGGCTAAAGCCTTAAAGATGTTTAAGGGTAAATCTAGGCTTTTATATAAGGGAAAAACATTGAATTTAATGTAGTTAAACATTAAAAGTATTCCTGGCAAAGCTCTGCCCCAAAGGTTAAGAGTAATATCATACAGATTGGAAACTAATTGAGATTTACAAAATAAAGAGAAGTTAAAGACTTTTGTTATTTAACCTGAACTGGAACGATTTTTATTTAGCCTTTTATAAATTAATTGGAGGGAGTGCATGAGTCATAGATAACACTAAGCTCTTCTAGTTGGTGAAGAGAGGAATGGATGGGAGTATGCTGCAGTGATATAAATGAGATGTTGAGATGGTATAGAAATGGCAACCAAGCTCCTGTGGGAGCAGTTGTAAAGCAATGCATTAGCTATCATTTACATCCTTTTAAAAAATACTAGACCTGAATATATTTGCAGAATATTCAAGACATTGGAACATGGTTTTTTTTAAAAGTAAAATCAAAGAGCAAATTTTTTTTACCCATTTATAAAGTAAGACCTATCCTTTACTGAAATGGTATACAAGGCAGTAACTAACTATTGTTCTACTAAAAATACAGTCAATGTGTTACTTAGAAGTAGGATATGTGGTTTCCAGTCCTGGATCAATTGCTTCTTCTTTTCGATTCATTTAGCCATTCATGCAAAGCAAGATTTATCAAGTATTTATTATGACTCAGACACTTTGCTGGGTATAAGGAAGGGACATGTAGATAATGAAGTTACATTTCCTAAACTGAATAATCTCATAATCTAGTAGGAGAGATACACAAAATAGTTATTATAGTGATATATTATGTGATTAAACATAAATGTATGGAGCAAAAGTAATATATGAGATGAAACTATTTCAGATGAGGGTAGGAGATGTTTTGCTAGTACTTTAAGTGTGAAATGACACCCTACTCCAGTACTCTTGGCTGGAAAATCCCATGGACGGAGGAACCTAGTAGGCTGCAGTCCATGGGGTCGTGAAGAGTCGGACGCAACTGAGCGACTTCCCTTTACTTTTCACTTTCATGCATTGGAGAAGGTAGTGGCAACCCACTCCAGTGTTCTTGCCTGGAGAATCTCAGGGATGGGGGAGCCTGGTGGGCTGCCGTCTATGGGGTCACACAGCATTGGACATGACTGAAGCGACTTAGCAGCAAGTATAGTCAAAATTTACAGTGGAAGAAGAATGGAAGGGTGATGTTAAAGCTGATATAAAACAGGGAGTAGCTGGATTATGAGCAACCTACCGTGCTAGGATAAAGCGTTTATTTTAACAATTGTAAGGCCAGCAAAAGTCAGAAAAATATAAGGAGAGGTGGGCAAAAGGCAGTTGTTAAATTTATGTTTCAAATAGATCCATACTACTATGGAGACAAAATTGGAGGAAATTTAAGACTGGTGACAAAAGAAATATTAAGATACTACTGACAAACTGGGGTAAGAAATAAGAAGGATTTTACATGCAGATGAAGAGAAAAATTGGTGGATTTGATGGCCTATTAGAATGTGAGACAAGAAAGGAAGGAGTCAAGGATGAAACACATATTTCTGAGTTGGGCAGCTGGGTAGATAATGAAAATAATACTCATCAAAATAGAAAGTGTAGGTTTGTTTTAAATAATTTGGAGACATATTAAATTCCAAGAGCCTTTGTGACTTCCAAGAAAAGAAATATAGTAAATATTTGAGTGCATACAAAAGCATGGACATAAAATAGATATCTATGCTGCAGACACAGACCTTAGAGTTTTTAAAATGTACACAACAGTTGTGGCCACATGTTTGCATAATATAAATGAGAATATAAGATTGGTTAGTGATAGAACTTTGAGAGTCCTCAATACTCTACTAACAGCAGCACCATAATATAGATACAAATGTGTATATGCACACATTTTTCAAATCCACATTGAAAGTCCAATCAAAGTATGTTCTCAGATCATTGTGGAATTAGAGAAGCAATAAATGACAGAAAGATACATTAAAAATTCTCAAGTATTTGGCAATTAATATAATTTTTTGTATTTAATAACATGATAAGAAATCTCATGAAAAATTAGAAAATATTTTGAAGTGACTGAAAATTAAAATATAGCATAGCAAAATTTGCAAGATGCAACTAAAGCAATACTTAGCAGGAAATTTATAGTATTAAATGCTGTATTAGAAAGTTAGAAAGTTCTCAATTATCTAAGTTTTCACTTTAAGAAAGTAGAAAAGGAGAAGCATGATAACCACAAACTAAGCAGAAGGAAGTAAATATTAATAGCAGAAATCAATGAAATTAAAAATAGAAAAAAATCAATAAAAAATTGATACTGTGAAAATCAATAAAATTTATAAGCCTGCAGCCAAACTTATAAAAGGGAAAAAGAGGAAGAGAGAAAATAAAAATTACAAATATCTAAAGTAAACAGGTGATATCATTACAGACTCCAAAGACCATAAAAATAAGAAAATACTAGAGACAATCTATATTCACACAATCAAAACGATATATAAAATGGGCTAATTTCCTTATAAACACAGGCTAAAAAATTTAACAAAATATAACCAAGTTAAATCCAATAAAATATAAAAAGGACAATACATCATGACCAAGTAAGTACTTTTTCCAGGAATGTAAACCTGGGACAATACTTAAAAATCAAACACCATAATTCACCATATTGAGAAACTAAAGAAAATGTCTATGATCATCTTCATATATGGAGAAAGAATTTTTAATATATTTCAACATCGATTTATGATAAAAGTCTCAGCAAACTAGAAATAGAGGTAACATTCTTAACCTGAAAAAGGCTATCTTGGGGAAAAAAATGTTGCCATGATAGATATGAAAGACTTAATCTATCCTTCTTAAGATCTAGAATAAGGGAAGGATGTCTTCTCTCATCACTCCTATTCAGCATCACACTGGAAATCTTAGCCAGTACAATAAGGTAAGAAAAGAAACAAAAGATGTCCAGCTTGAAAAGAAGAAATAAAATCGTCTCTCTTTGTAGATATCTTCTCAAAGAATCGGGGCTTCCCTGGCAGTCCAGTGGTTAAGACTCTGCACTTCCACTCACAGGGACACAAGTTCAGTCCCTGGTAGGGGAGTTAAGATCCCATGATGTGAGACCAAAAAAAAAAAAAAAGGGGGGGAATCTATACAAAAGCTCTTTGTAAATGAGCTTAGAAAAATTGTGGGATACAAGGTCTGTATAGAAAAATAAATTTTATTTCTGTATGGTTGCAATGAACTTGAAATTTTTCAAAATACCATTCATAATAGGACCAAAAAAGTAAACTTTTAGATAAAAATCTACAAATAAAATCTCAAGGTCTGTATGCTAAAAATTATAAGCACTGATGAAAGAAATCATAGACCTAAGTAAATGGAGAAATATACAGTATTCATATGTTAGAAGCCTGAATGCTATTAATTCTATTTAATTTAATCCACAGACAACACAATATAAATGAAAACTGTAGGAGATTTTTTTTTTTTTTTGTAGATACCAACAAGCTGATTCTAAAGGAACTAGATTTAAACAATTATGGAAAAGAAGAAATAAATTTTTGGAATCACACTATCCAATTTCAGGACTTACTATAAAGTTACATAAATCAAGAAAATGTGGTATTGGTGAAGAATAGACATACAGATCAATGGAACAAAATAGAGAGCCCAGAAATAGGCCCTGACAAATAGTTAATTTATTTGTGACAAATATGTAAGGTCAATTCAATGGAGATAAGCAATGCTAGAATAATTGGATATCAACAGACAATCCACATCTCATCCTTTGCACAAGATTTAATGCAAATAAGATCATTGGCCTAAATGTAAATATAAAACCATAAAACGTCTAGATCTGAATGGCCTTGGGTTTGTTAACAAAGCTTTTAGATACATCACGCGCACATACTGTTGGTGGAAATTAAAAATGCCCGGTCACTTTAAAAGACAGTGTGGCAATTTTCTTATAAAGTTAAACATGTATACATAAACATATATATACAGGTCAAGAAGCCACAGTTAGATCTGGACATGGAACAACAGACTAGTTCAAAATCAGGGAAGGAGTACGTCAAGGCTGTATATTGTCACCCTGTTCATTTAATTTATATGCAGAGTACATCATGAAAAATGCTGGAATGGATGAAGCACAAGCTAGAATCAAGATTGCTGGAAGAAATATCAATAACCTCAAATATGCAGATGACATCACCCTTATGGCAGAAAGTGAAGTGGAACTTAATAGCTACCTGATGAAAGTGAANGGGAAAATTCTCCAATGAAGCAGAGTCTGAAATCTGAAACTGCAGGTTGGCTCAGTGCTATATAAATACACTCACACCCCCGGCTCCGCGGGTCTGATGGCTTACCCGCCCTCGTGCTCCCCTCCTCCCCACCCAGCCTGAAGCTCAGGAGCATCAGACAGCCCTCTAGCTGCAGCTCCTCCAGGCACCCGAGAGCAGAGCAGAGCCGAGCCATGCGGGCCCAGACACTGCCAGGCACTGTCCACAGGCTCTCCCAGCCCAGCCCCTCCAGCTGTTCAAATCCACGTGCTTAAGTGACGCTCAGGGTCACGGCAGCGAGGGGAGTGGGAAGTTTCCAGTTGAGCAAAGATTTCTGGAGAATTCCTCCATGTCAAGGAATAGTATTCTCCTAAGGATCAGCTTCCAGATAACTGGTCTAGCATATACTAATTGCTAACCACACCTTCCTCTCGTCCTCCAAGTTTCTGCATCTGGCTCTTACAGTCACCCCTTTCCCTTATGTTTTAGCCGTAACAGAATCAGGCCAGGTGAGAGTGGGAAGGGAAATCTGGTGACAACTGGCTCATTTTCCAGATGAGAGAGCTGAGGCCAGGAAGATGAAATGGCTTGTCAAAGCTAGGCAATGACTTCCAGCCAGATTTGGCATCTTGGGTAGCAGAATAGAAAGAGGCTTTAAAAGTCAGATGCTTTAACACCACTAAATGATCACTTGAACCACTAATTGTGAGAAAAATCACTTAACCTCTCTCAGCCTTATCCTCATTTGTAAAATGAGGCAAAAAAAATCCTACCTGAGAGAGTAACAATTACGTATATAATATGCATAAGGCAGTCGGCATACAACAGGCATTCAGTAAGTATCCACTGCGCACCCTTCCGCCCGTGACTGCACACTAGCATTTACCGGCTGGCTTGAATGGCCTTTAGTACTTACTGTTCCTCCAGGGGTTGGCTTAATGTTTCCAGTTCATTGTCTTTATGTCAACCTATTAGCAGTCAGTTTACCTTCAAGAGTGCTCAGCATGTAATGCTTCATTTCTGTAAAGGAAAATCTTTGATCTACAGGCCAAGGTCATAGATTTGCGTTGAAGTCCTCCCAGCAGACGTCACTCACATCTTCACCTCCAGGCTCCAAGCTTCAGCCCAGCTGGACATGGAGCATTTTCCCTAAGGGTCTTGGCCTTAAACTCACATACCTAAAATCAAATTAAGATTCACCACCCACTGATTATATTATTGTATTGATATGAACAGTCTACAAGATACAGTAAATGAAGATAGTAAGGGGCAGAACATTTAGCTTCATATGCTACTATTTGGGTTAAGAAATGATTTGTAACTACCTATATATGTTTGCCTGGAGCAGAGGTCAACAAATTTTTTATGTAAAGGCTTAGATGGCAAATATTTTTAGCTTCACGGCGTTATAGTCTCTGTTACAAATACTCAATTCTGCCTTTGCAGCCCCAAAGCAGCCAGAGACAGTATGTAAACAAATGAGCATAAACAAGTGAGCATGGCTGTGTTGCAATAAAACTGTGCTTGCGGTCACACACACTTAAATTTCATACCACTTTTATGCGCCACAAANTTTTGGTCCTGAATGACCAAAAATCCATTTACCAATAGCTACCAGAAACCTGAGTGAGAAAATGACTAGAACAGACATGGACTTGGATGTGCCCTGGGAGGGGGGGTTCAGGATTGGGAACTCATGTACACCCGGGGCGGATTCATGTCAATGTATGGCAAAACCAATACGGTATTGTAAAGCAAAATAAAATAAAAATAAATAAAGTGTATTTTTTTAAAAAGAAAGAAAGTAGCCCCCACACACTGCAACTAGAGAAAAGCCCACGCAACAAGGAAGACCCAGCACAGCCATAAATTAATAAATAAAATTATATAAAAAATCTGGCTGTCAACCATGCTAAATGTGACACATTTAAAAATAAAGAAACAAAAGTTTCCATGTTACAGAATAACCTTTTGGAGAAGATATTAGCATTCATAAGCTTTTTATTTAAAGTGAGCAACACTTTGGGTAGGTTGCTTCTGTGGAACAAACTTTTATAAAGAAAAGAAAACTCTCTCCCCTGTGACCTAGGGTTCTCAGACCAACAAGGCACTCTTCCAGACTCAAATTTTCTCATCTAAGATGACACCACTGGGAAGATTCACATCATCCTTAAAAATGTGTTTGTGTAAATCTTACCAAGGCTGGATAGGGATTAAATGAAAGCCTCTGTATGAATCTCAAAATAGCTGTGCCAACTTTCAACTTCGCACATCAGGATGCTACTTTACTACTTAAGCACTTGGATAAACACAGTCTCTCATCCATATCAAACACGTCTTTCAAGCACTTCTCTTTGACCATCTCTTCTCTTAACTCCAGGTGGCATGAAGTTCAGTGAAAAACAGTTTTGAAGAAGGGAAAGAACAAAATACGTTTCAAAATACATTTCAAAAATATAGCACTGCAGAAAAAAATGATTTTTTTTCTTAATAGTTACTACATTAGATGTGAGATGTGGATATGATAGTTGGACTATAAAGAAATCTGAGCTCCAAAGAACTGATGCTTTTGAACTGTGGTGTTGGAGAAGACTCTTGAGAGTCCCTTGGACTGCAAGGAGATTCAATCAGTCCATCCTAAAGGAAATCAGTACTGAATATTCATTGAAAGGACTTATGCTGAAGCTGAAACTCCAATACTTTGGCCACCTGATGTGAAGAACTGACTCATTTGAAAAGACCGTGATGCTGGGAAAGATTGAAGGTGGGAGGAGAAGGGAACGAGAGAGGATGAGGTTGTTGGATGGCATTACCGACTCATGGGCATGAATTTGAGTAAGCTCCAGGAGTTGGTGATGGACAGGGAGGCCTGGCATGCTGCAGTCCATGGGGTCACAAAGAATCGGACACAACTGAGGCACTGAACTGAACTGAACTACATGAGAAGAAATGTGGGATAAAAAGGGGGAAACGATACAGAAATCTTGATGATCTGATCTATAGAATACTGTAAAGAAAGACTGACCCAAACATTTACTTTAACTTATCCCAAAATTTCAGATAAATGACAAACATATTTGAAAACAAGTCTGAAACTTTGCTGGAAAAACAAGGGATAGTTTTATCAGCAGGTGACAATAAACAGTGGAGAAACCTACATCCCAACACAGGGAGATTCAGGGGCTTATTGAGATGTTTACTGGTGGCTTTGGAAAATAGCTGTGTGAATGGTGCCCACAACCCATATGCAGACTTTCCTCTAATCCTGAAAGTTGAAGGCTCCAATCAAGCTTTAGCAGCAATGAAGCAAGCATATTTAACTTCTTCATAGATTTCTCTATCCCTTCATAACCTATAGAAAGAATTGATGATTTTAAAATCTGTTACTCTGTTTCCGTTCTGTAAAGAAATTTATTTGTATTATTTTTTTAGATTCACATATACGTGATATCATGTAGTATTTGATGTTCTCTGTCTGACCTTTCACCTAGTTAGATCATCTCTAGGTCCATCCATGTTGGTGCAATTGGCATTATTTCATTCCATGTTATGGCTGAGTAATATTCTACTGGGGCTTCCCATGTGGTGCAGTGGTAAAGAATCCACCTGCCAATGCAGGAGACTCAAGAGATGTGGGTTTGATCTCTGGATAAGGAAGATCACCAGGGGTAGGAAATAACATCCCACTCTAGTATTCTTGTCTGGAAAATTCCATGGACATAGGAGCCTGGCAGACTACAGTCCACGAGGTTGCAAAGAATCAGACATGACTGGGCACACACATAGATACATACAATACATCTAATACATAGAATAGAATATAAAGAAAATGTGGTATATATATTTTTTCTTTATCCATTCCTCTGTCAGTGGACATCTAGGTTATTTCCATGTCTTGGCAATTGTAAATAGTGCTGTAATGAACATTAGGGTGAAAAGTGATAAATTAAGAAAGATTAGGATTAACATATACACATGACTGTATATAAAATAGCTAATAAGAAGAACCTTACTGTATAGCACAGGAAACTACTCGATATTCTGTAAAATCCTATATGGGAAAAGAATCTGAAAAATAGTGGAGATGACTTTCAGTCATCTGAAAGTAGCACAACATTGTAAATCAACTATACTTCAATAAAAATTTTAAAAGGAAAAAAAAATTGATGAGCTTGGCAATCACATATACTCTCCATGATTACATAGAGTCCAGAACAGTATTATACTTACCAAAGTGTAGTAAATGCTAAATCGTTGACAAAAATAACTTTAAATCTTTCATCAATACTTCAAAAAATGGTCACAATTTAAATTTTACATGACTGACTTCTCAATATATGTAGATAGGCTATGGCTTATAAACTATTTTTCTAAAGTATTTTAAACACATGATTAACTTACACATAAAAAGATCACTCTACAAATAAATTGATGGTCTTAATCACAAACTGTGGTAGGTATTGATGCAATAATTACAATAGCATTTTCCATATAATTCTAATGAAGGTAGTTTTACATATAATAATTTCAGACCACAAACTCTTACTAAATAAAAAAATTTTTTCTTCTTTCCTTTCCCTCTCTTTTTCTTTTCTTCCTTCCTTTCTTTTTTTCAGTAAGCCATCCAACAAATACACCAAATATTTTGGCTTCTTCTTCAGAGGACTCCCTGTTCTAGACACTAGAAAACATCATCAGTTCAGTCGCTCAGTCATGTCCGACTCTTTGTTACCCTATGAACCACAGCACACAAGGCCTCCCTGTCCATCACCTACTCCCAGAGTTTACACAAACTCATGTCCATTGAGTCGGTGATTCCTTCTAACCATCTCATCCTCTGTCATCCCCTTCTCCTCTTGCCTTGAATCTTTCCAAACATCAGGGTCTTTTCAAATGAGTCAGCTCTTCTCATCAGGTAGCCAAAATATTGGAGTTTCAGCTTCAACATCAGTCCTTCCAATGAACACCCAGGACTGATCTCCTTTAGGATGAACTGGTTGGATCTCCTTGCAGTCCAAGGGACTCTCAACAGTCTTCTCCAACACTACAGTTCAAAAGCATCAATTCTTCGGCTCTCAGCTTTCTTTATAGTTCAACTTACACATACATGACCACAGGAAAAACCATAGCCTTGACTAGATGGACCTTTATTGGCAAAGTAATGTCTCTGCTTTTGAATATGCTATCTAGGTTGGTCATAACTTTTTTCCCAGGGAGTAAGCTTCTTTTAATTTCATGGCTGCAATCAACATCTGCAGTGATTTTGGAGCCCCCAAAAATAAAATCTGACACTGTTTCCACTGTTTCCCCATCTATTTCCCATGAAATGATGGGACCAGATGCCATGATCTTCGTTTTCTGAATGTTGAGCTTTAAGCCAGCTTTTTCACTCTCCTCTTTCACTTTAATCAAGAGGCTCTTTAGCTCCTCTTCACTTTCTGCCATAAGGGTGGTGTCTTCTGCATATCTGAGGAAAACATCATAGGAAAAGTAGATAGTTGTCTTACTGCAGGGGAGCTTACATTCTTGAGAAAGACATTTTAACTAAGATTAGATCTGGCCTTAAATGACCAAAAACACTAAAAAATGATGGAAAACAAAATTGCAAAATGTGCTTGCAGTCCACTATCAGTTCCAGTGTGGTGATTATCCAGCAGGTCTATCAAGTATGGTTGTACAGGTTCTGCACTGCACAATTCTAGAAAATGTCATTCAAACCATAGACATGGTTGATTTTTGTCAACATTTTGACACAAATGAAAGCTGAATTCCTCAGTGAGAAATGCCTGACTTCCATTTTACAGAAAGGCACCATCCATGTTAATGAAGGAACCTCAACACCCTCATCTTACAGCTTCTACTTTGTAATACTCAGGTCAACCCTACAATTCAGCTCTCAGGAGACAGCAAAACTTAACTCTTTCCTTTACCTATGCTTTCTACAGGTTATGCATTTCCCTTGAACTCATGCATCCTTATCAGAACTTACAGCCATAACCTCATCAAGCTGCAGAAGAGACTGAAAATGCCCTTTGTTCCGATCTGCCACATGTCTAAACAAAGCTCAGAAGCCTTTCTGGTTCCTATCAAGTGTGAATTAAAGCAGGTGATACTCTCTCCCCAAAAATAAACCATGGAGACACCATACAGGTTCATAAACTTATATACATGGCAGATGATCAAACTTTTAAAATTGCCTCTGATAGTGCACATTTGAAGAGATATTTATTTCTCTGTGTTATCCATAGGATCTTGCATAGTACTGTGCAAAAAATAAGCACTCAGTAAATATTTGATGCAAGAATGACCATTTCTACCTCCTGCTCTATTATTCTAGAAAGAGAAAAATTACCCTGCTTGATGATTCACCATATGCCTGAAGACTGACATCATCACCTCTCAGACTTATCTTCTGAACCAACTAGTCTGCTTTCCTTTATCTCTCCTATTGATTCATCTGAAGACACCTTAATTACCTTCTCGGTATTACTACAAACTCTTTCCCCCTGGACCACATGAGCAAATCTGATAAACCCAAAAGGCAATTAGTCCATAACACAGATTATCAGATTGCATCAACTCTCTCCAACAGACTAAATATTCTGTATGCATTTGTCAGCAAGGACCTGTGGATGAAGATTGTTTTATCATCATTTTAGAGAGAATATGGGTTGGTGGGGAGAGTCACTGTGGGGAACAGTATTGACATATACTAAAACACTAAAGACCTGCAATCCCACTTCTGGGCATAAGTCTGGACAAAACTGTAATTTGAAAAGATACATGCTCATATCAGCACTATTCACAATAGCCAGGACATAGATGCAACCTAAATGTTCATTTAAGAGATCAATGGATAAAGAAGATGGTGTATATATACCTGATGGAATATTACTAAGCTATAAAAAGAATGAAATAATGCCATTCACAGTAACATGGATGAATCTAGAGGTTATCATATTAAGTGAAGTAAGTGAAGAGATTATCATATTAAGTGAAAGACAAACATATGATATCATGTACATGTGGAATTGAAAAAAATACAAATAAATCTATACAAAAGACAGATAGACCCAGAGACATAGAAAACAAACATGACTACCAAAGGGGAGAAATAGCATAAATTAGTCTTGGATTATTAACTTTATATTCCATCCTTCTGATAGATTTTCTCTTTGTATTTGACCAAAATAACTAATTTAGAAAAATTAACTCTCTGAAGGGAATTGAGGTTGGAAAATTTACTTAGCCTCTAAGGTTTGCTGCAGTCTTCAATAAGAAGAAATATAGTTCCTTGAGAAAAATGAAGAAAGAAAAACTACTCTTCAGGGTGACATGATAAAGCCCAGGAATCCTTAACATCTTTTTGTTTACAATAACCAATCTTTACAGACAGTTTGGGTGATGATAAAAACAACTTTTAATTTGCAAGGCCCTTTTAGCCTGTTTCCTGGCAGTCATCATTCATTTATTCATTCACGTTTGGAACCTGTACTGTATGCCAGGCATTCTTCTAGCTTTGGGGACATGGCAAGGAAGATTCACTTGCCATCATGGAAGTGAAACAAAATTTCCAGTCATTGTTAGCCTCTTTATTTTTTTATGAAATACTACTTTAGTTTAAGATACGTCATATATTTTTGTGTATAAGCTTTGTTGACTGAGTTGGGATTCCTGATCTAAAATACAAATGGGTACATTATCAAAGATGCTTCTCTCTTTCCTCTTGGTTTTAACCAAAGTAATGTATTTTGTTGTTCAGTCACTCATGCATGTCCGACTCTTTGCAGCCTCATGTACTGCAGCACACCAGCCTCCCTTATCCTTCACAGTCTCCCAGTGCTTGCCAAAACTCACGTTAATTGAGTCAGCAATGTCATCCAGCCATCTCATCTTCTGTCATCACCTTCTCCTACCTTCAATCTTTTCCAGCATCGAGGTCTTTCCTAATGAGTTGCCATTTCACATCAGGCAGCCAAAGCATTGGAGCTTCAGCTTCACAATCAGTCCTCCCAATGAATATTCAGGATTGATTTTCTATAGGATTGACTGATGTGACCTCTCTGTAGTTCAAGGGACTCTCAAGAGTCTCCTCCACTACCACATCTCATAAGCATCAATTATTTAGCATTCAGCCTTCTTTATGGTTCAACTCTCACATCAATACATGACTACTGGGAAAACCATAGCTTTGACTAGATGGACATTTGTCAGCAAAGTATTGTCTCTGCATTTTAATAAGTTGTCTAAGTTTGTCATAGATTTTCAAAGAGCAAGCATCTTTTAGTTTTGTGACTGCAGTCACCATCTGCAGTGATTTGGGAGCCCAAGAAAATAAAGTCTGTTACTGTTTCCATTGGTTCCCCATTTATTTGCCATGAAGTGATGGGACCAGATGCCATGATCTTAATTTTTGAATATTGAGTTTTAAACCAACTTCTTCACTCTCCTCTTTCACGTTTATCAAGAGGCTCTTTAGTTCCTCATCACTCTCTATTATAAGGGTCATGTCATCTGCATGTCTGAGGTTGCTAATATTTCTCCTGGCAATCTTGATTCCAGATTGTGCTTCATCCAGCCCAGTGTTTCTCATGATATACTCTGCATATAAGTTAAATAAGCAGGGTGACAGCCTTGATATACTCCTTTCCCATTTTGGAACCAGTCTATTGTTCCATGTATGGTTCTAACTGTTGCTTCTTGGTCTGCATACAGTTTCTCGGGAGGCAGGTAAGTGGTCTGGTATTCTCATCTCTTTAAGAATTTCTGCAGTTTATTGTGATTCACACAGTCAAATGTTTTAGGATAGCCAATGAAGCAAAAGTAGATTTTTTTTTTAATTCTCTTGTTTTTTCTATGATCCAAGAGATGTTGGCAATTTGATCTCTAGTTCATCTTCCTTTTGTAAATCCAACTTGTATATCTAGAAATTCTTGGTTCACTCATTGTTAAAGCATAGATTGGAGGATTTTGAACGTGACGTTGATAGTGTGTGAAATAAGTACAGTTGTGTGGTAGTTTGAACATTTTTTGGCATTGCCCTTCTTTGGGAATGAAAATTGACCTTTTCCAGTCCTACGGCCACTGCTGAATTTTTCATATTTGCTGGCATATTGAGTATAGCACTTTCACAGAATCATCTTTTAGGATTTGAGATAGCTCAGCTGGAATTCCATCACCTCCACTAGCTTTGTTTGTAGTGATGCTTCCTAAGGCCCACTTGACTTTGCATTCCAGAATGTCTGGCTCTAGGTGAGTGATCACATCATTATGGTTATTTGGTTCTAAGAATTTTCATATAGTTCTTCTGTATATTCTTGCCACATTTTCTTAAAATATTCTGATTCTGTTAGGTCCATATCATTTCTGTCCTTTATTTTACCCATCTTTGCATGCAATGTTCCCTTGGTATCTCTAGTTTTCTTGAAGAAATCTCTAGTTTTTGGTATTTTATTGTTTTCCTCTATTTCTTTGCACTGTTCACTTAGGAAGGCTTTCCTATCTCTCCTTGCTGTTCTTTGGAACTCTGCATTCAGATGGGTATATATTTCCTTTTCTCCTTTGCCTTTTGCTTCTCTTTTTTTTCAACTCCCTGCTTCTTTTGCTTCTTTCTTTTTTTAAGCTCCCAGGACTTATGTAGACAGTGTCCCTGATCTGACAGCAAGCTTCAGTCAACTCACACCTCTGCCAGATACTTCCAGACACTCACAGGAGAAGATGAGTGCATATCCTTCTACTCTACCATCTTGACAAAGCACCTCATCTAACCCAATGAAGCTATGAGCCATGCCATATAAGTCCACCCAAGATGGATGGGTCATAGTGGAGAGTTCTGAGAAAATGTGGTCCACTGAGGAAGGGAATGGCAAACACCTTCAGCATTCTTACCTTGAGAATCCATTGAACAGTATGAAGAGGCAAAAAGACATGACGTTGAAAGATGAACTCCCCAGGTCGGTAGGGGCCCAATATGTTACTGGAGAAGAGAGGAAAAGTAGTTCAAGAAGGAATGACGAGGCTGAGCCAAAGCAAAAACAATGCCCATTTGTGGATGTGTCTGGTGGTGAAAATAAAATCTGATGCTGTAAGGAACAATACTGCATAGGAACCTGGAATGTTAGGTTCATAAATCAAGGCAAATTGGAAGTGGTCAAACAGGAGATGGCAAGAGTAAACATTGACATTTTAGGAATCAGTGAACTAAAAGAGACTGGAATAGGCAAATTTAATTCAGATGACCATTACATCTACTACTGTGGGCAAGAATCCCTTAGAAGAAATGAAGTGAAGTAGCCCTCATAGACAACATAAGAATCATAAATGCAGTACTTGGATGCAGTCTCAAAAGTGACAGAATGATCTCTGTTGGCTTCCAAGGCAAGCCATTCAATATCATGGTAATCCAAGTCTATGCCCCAACCACTAATACCAAAGAAGCTGAAGTTAGAGGGTTCTATGAAGACCTACAAGACCTTCTAGAACTAATACCAAAAAAAAGAAAAAAGATGTCCTTTTCATCATAGGGGACTGGAAGTAGAAAGTCAAGAGATACCTGGAGTAACAGGCTAGTTTGGTCTTGGAGTACAAATACAAGCAGGACAAAGGCTAACAGAGTTTTGGCAAGGGAACGCATTGGTCATAGGAAACACCCTCTTCCAACAACACAAGAGATGACTCTACACATGGTTAGCACCAAATGGTCAATACTGAAATCAGATTGATTATATTCTTTCCAGTCAAAGAGGGAGAAGCTCTAGACAGTCAGCAAAAACAAGACCAGAAGCTGACTATGGCTCAGATCATGAACTCGTTATTGCAAAATTCAGACTTAAACTGAAGAAAGTAGAGGAAACCACTAGGCCATTCAGATATGACCTAAATCAAATCCCTTATGATTATACAATGGAAGTGACAAATAGATTCAAGGGACTAGATCTGATAGACAGTGCCTCAAGAACTATGCACAGAGGTTTGTGACATTTTACAGGAGGCAATGATCAGGAGGCAAAGCCAAAAATATAGAACTCCCAGTAGAAGGGTAAACAGGATCTGAATTTGTACTTACTTTCCTACACGTGTAGGAAATTATACTGCAACAGTGAGAATGAGTTCATAAATCATCACACACACACACACAAACACACACAACATTTTCTCATATCTTTAGATTTTCTTCATATTTTTAAGTGCTTAACTATGTCAGTTAAATGCATAGATGAACAATAAATGAAATATAAATACACATTTTAAACTAATTACTTATGTCCATTTGAAACATTATAACATGTTATGATAGGTGCTAGCTAGCAGGGAACTTAAGGGGATCCTGTCAGATCTCATTAGTGTTTGTGTTGAAACATACATAAGAAAGATAATATTGAATAAGGAGAATTAAGACTTAGTTCCTTAAGTGAAATTATCTGAAAGCAAATAAAAATATAGCTACAGATACATATTAAAACTATAAATACTTAAAGGGTCACTTCTTGTGTCCTCTGCGTTTAAAAATATATATCTGCTGTTATAAACTCTAAGCCTTTTGAACCATGGTTACCTACTTTCCTTTTAATTATGAGAAACATGAATTTGTGTATTTAACTTTCTTTTAACATTTCCCGACTAACAAGTTTAAACAAACACTTGACTTCACCAATCTTATTCCATTTTCCAAATTGTTGTGTCGCACTATTCAACTCCAGAGCAGTCAAATAATATCAGTTTAGGCTTACTGTTTTCCAATCTGCTTTCACTGCTTTCTGCTCACCTACTGCATCAGCAACTCATTCTACCTGGTTGCTTTTAGTTTTTCTTCTCATCTTGTGTTCATGAGAACAATTCAGTGTATCAAGACACTGGAAATTGAAAGACTTAGAAAACAATGCTGTTGTAACAAAGAAATCTGTTTATGTAGATGATCTGAAGCCAGACTGCCTGGATTGAATCCCAGCTCCTCTGTGTGAAAGCACTTTGGGGGAACTGGTTCTATTTCCTCACCAGCAAAAACAGGAATAATACAAGTATAAACTGCATCATTCAGTCCCATCACTTCATGCAAATAGATGGGGAAACAGTGACAGACCTTATTTTGGGGGGCTCCAAATCACTGCCAATGGTGACTGCAGCCATGAAATTAAAAGATGCTTACTCCTTGGAGGAAAAGTTATGACTAACCCAGACAGCATATTAAAAAGCAAAAATATTACTTTGCCAACAAAGATCCATCTAGCCAAAGCTATGGTTTTTCCAGTAGTCATGTACGGATGTGAGAGTTGGGCTATAAATAAAGCTGAGCACCAAAGAATTGATGCTTTTGAACTGTGATGTTGGAGAAGACTCTTGGGAGTCACTTGGACTGCAAGGAAATATAACCAGTCCATCTTATCCTAAAGGAAATCAGTTCTGAATATTCATTGGAAGGATTGATGCTGAAGTTGAAACTCCGATACTTTAGCCACCTGATGCAAAGAACTGACTCATTTAAAAAGACCCTGATGCTGGAAAGATTGAAGGCAGGAGGAGAAGGGGACGACAGAGGATGAAATGGTTGTATGGCATCACCGACTCAATGAACATAAATTTGAGTAAACTCTGGGAGTGGTGATGGACTGGGAAGCCTGGCATGCTGCGGTCCATGGGTCACAAAGAGTCGGACACGACTGAGTAACTGAACTGAACTGAAACTTCATCACGGTATTATGAGGATTAAATGAATTAATGTTTCTAAAACACTTCAAATACTGCTGACATTTTAAAAGTGCTATATGCAGACACAGATTTAGAGAACAAACTAGTGGTTACCAATGGAAGAAGGCAAAGGAGAGGGACAATAGCAGAGGAGGGGGAAAAGGGTGGGGCTACTAAGGGGTTCCATGAAATCACATATGTGATATTTTTGAGAATTGTAAAGCATTTAACAGAATTCTTAATCCAAATTTTTAAAGTTCAGATAAATAAATAAAAATTAAAAGTACTGTTGTTTAGGTCAATCATTTGAATGGAGGTAAGTTAATAAATAAACTAAAACTACTTAGCATCATCTTCATTTACCTTCCTTCCACCTTAAGTGTACACACATGCACACACAGTTAGTGTGAAGTGTTTTACTAAAAAAGACTCCTAATACTTCACTAACAATGCCTATTAGTGAAATATCATCGAGTTATTAGCAAAATTCCTTCCTGGAATGAGAATATTGAATGACAAGGGATGACAAGAGAATTTAATTTGAAAAACCAAGTACTATTTCCTCTGCATGTCAAAGAGATTCCACTTTAGAACTGGAAAAAGCCACAGATGAGCAGAGCTTCAACCATCACTTCACATACACATTAGGAATTTATGAGAAAAGTTCCTGGCTTTTTTCTTTTGTCCCTGAAAACTCGCGATTCAGTAAAAGATTTTTTTTTTTACTTTAGTTAACAATTTATTTGTGTGCAAAAATACAGAACAAAAAAAAAATGTGTTGTGAACAGTACTAATAGAATATCAGCTACGAATGCAGTCATAAAGTATGTAGCTACTCAAATTAAAAAGTCTGTTCCTTAATGCCAATTACCATACTCCATTAATCATAGGAAACAGTTGGCACTGCCTCCTAATCTTGATTCAACATTGAAGGAAATTGTGAAAAATGTGAATGTAATTAGATTGTGCCCCTGAGCATAAGTATTTTCAGGCTGCCCAAAAATAAAAAATAGGCAATGATATGAGGTCCTGCTTTATTCTACTAGAATATACTGGCTATTTAGAGAGAAGGTGTGTATACAGTATGCTGGGGAATGAGGGAATAAAACAAAAAATCTCACCACATTGCTAATGTATGTATGTGTGTATGTAAGTATGTATATTTATAATGAATTCCCTTGACTAACCTAAAAGTTGTCACTTCAGAATAGAAAGTATTAATAATGTTGAGGCTAGAATATACTAAGCAGATCAGACTATAAAGAAAATAATTGCTCATTAGAGAAAGTAACCAATGGCTAGTTACTAGGCTTGTTTTTCAGTAACTTCAAAATACATCAAGAAATGCTTTCTAGAGCCCAATAGGTTATTTTGGGTTGCAAAGCACCTTATTATTACCTCCTAGATAAAAAGATGAGAGTACCACATCACTTGACCTGCCTTTTGAGAAATCTGTATGCAGGCCAGGAAGCAACAGTTAGAATTGGACATGAAACAACAGACTGACTCCAAACTGGGAAAGGAATACGTCAAGGCTGTATATTGTCACTCTGCTTATTCAACTTATATGCAGAGTACGTCATGAGAAATGCTGGGCTGGATGAAGCACAAGCTGGAATCAAGATTTCAGGAAGAAATATCAATAGCCTCAGATATGCAGATGACACCTTATGGCAGAAAGTGAAGAGGAACTAAAGAGTCTCTTGATGAAAGTGAAAGAAGAGAGTGGAAAAAGTTGGCTTAAAACTCAAGATTCAAAAAACTAAGATCATGGCATCTGGTCTCATCACTTCATGACAAATTGATGGGGAAACAGTGGACACAGTGACAGACTTTATTTTGAGGTGCTCCAAATCACTGCCGATGGTAACTATAGCCAAGAAATTAAAAGATGCTTGCTCCTTGGAAAAAAAGTTATGACCAACCTAGACAGCATATTAAAAAGCAGAGACATTACTTTGCCAACAAAAGTCTATCTAGTTAAAGTTATGATCTTTCCAATAGTCATGTATGGATGTGAGAGTTGGGCTATAAAGAAAGCTGAGCACCAAAGAATTGCTTTTGAACTGTGGTGTTGGAGAAGACTCTTGGGAGTCGCTTGGACTGCAAGGAGATCCAACCAGTCCATCCTAAAGGAAATCAGTCCTGGGTGTTCATTGGAAGAACTGATGATGAAGCTGAAACTCCAATACTTTGGCCACCTGATGCAAAGAACTGAATCATTTGAAAAGATGCTGCTGCTGGGAAAGGTTGAAGGTGGGAGGAGCAGGGGACGACAGAGGATGAAATGGTTGGGTGGCATCACCGACTCAATGGGCATGATTCTGAGTGACTTCACTGGACATGAGTCTGAGTAAACTCTGGGAGTTGATGATGGACAGGGAGGCCTGGTGTGCTGCACTCCATGGGGTTGCAAAGAGTCAGACACAACTGAGCCACTGAACTAAGGTTGAAAACCATTCAGGGTTCCAGGTGTGATGTGATACAGTTACTTTCTGTCGTTTACCCTAGAACTGGAAGTATCCATCACGGGTATTCAAACTTTGGCCCATTGATTTCCTCTATAAATGATGTTCTTCTAAGTTAGCTTTATTTATTGGCTACAAGACTTCACCCCTTCTGTGTCCAATCCTCTATGATGGATACTTTGTTAGAGGAGGGTAAATGGTGTATTCTCAGCCTTTGACATTGATCTTGACACTGGGACTTCTCCCGGGAAGCAGCCTTTTATGCATCTCTGCCATCTTCACAGGGAGATCACAGAACATCCACCTGGTGGCCCAATGAGAATGAAGAACTCATGCAGCAGAGTGACCTCCACTGACCCAACGAGCAAAACACCTACAGCAGAATCCAGGGGCACAAGCTGGTGAGTGAATGACTTATTTGGTAGACCACTGAGCTTTTCTGATTGCACATGCTATCTTTGTAGAGTTCACTACTGGAAACACTCCGATAGAATATCTTTTGACTCTGATTTCAACTCATCAAGCAGAAGTGGGTATTTTGGTTGAAAGATTAAAAATAGCATGATCTCTCTGAGTTTCAGATTCTTTTTCATTATATGTTTTTACAAGATATTGAATATAGCCCTGTACCATACAGTAGGGCCTTGTTCTTTATTTTATATGTAGTAGTGCGTTCTATTATTCCTAAACTCTTCTATTGCTACCCTCCTTCCTTTTTGGTAACCATATGGCTATTTTCTATGACTATAAGTTGGTTTCTTTTTTGTAAGTTAGTTCATTTGTATCATTTTTTTAGATTCCACATGTAAGTGGTATCATATAATAATTGTCTTTCTCTATATGACCTACTTCACTTTGTATGATAATCTTTAGGTCCATCCTTGTTACTGCCAATGACAATACTTCTTCTTTTAAAAAGGCAGGTACCTTGAGTTGCTAAAGTAGCAAATTTTTTCATACACATACACAGAATATTACTTTAAATTGTTAGGAGGAGAAAATTATCCCTAGATTTTTCCTATGCAATTATCACACTTATTTAATGTTGTACCTTAATCTTAAGCATGTGTAGATAACCTGTTTTTACATGAAAACTGTCCTAAATAATTCAGAATTACTCCTCAGAAATCATATAAGCAACTCAATTCCATTCCTGTAATTGCATCTAGGATAATGCTTTTCTTCTCATTTCCAGCATCTCTACAGCTAAGTATATAATTGACTTTATTCTCTCTACCACATGAGCCAAATTGGCTTTGATGGTTCAGATACTTTATTGAAGACACTTGATGTGACCATATGGGATGTCAAAAATAACTAGAGTAACAGTAGACATTTCAGACACTTCAGATTTTGCTCTATTTTCACATTATTCCTAATGTATTTGGAACCATGCCTCATTTTCAGGAAGCTTAATTGTTTTATAAAGATTTACGTACAATCCAGCAACCATAAAATTACTCTTCATATTTTGTTGTTATTCTCTATTAATTCTGAGTTATTCTTAGTGAGCAAAAGGGATGAGAGCAAAAAGAATATTTAAAACCTTCAAAATCTCTACTATATGAAAATTCTAAAACATATTTTATAGTTAAAAGTTAACATTTTCAATGGTATAATATCCAGTACTTGTTCTGGAAAAAGTATCACTCAAAGTCTAACCTCTCTCAATTAGACATGTGTGTATGTGTGCTAAGACACTTCAGTTATGTCAGACTCTTTGCAATGCTATGGACTATAGCCCAACAGGCTCCTCTGTCCAGTGGGATTCTCCAGGTCAGAATACTGGAGTGAGTTGCCATGTCTTCCTCCAGGGGATCTTCCAGACCCAGAAATCAAACCAGCTTTCTCTTAAGACTCCTGCATTGGCAGGCAGGTTCTTTACCGCTAGCGCCATCCAGGAAGCCCCACACATCCTTCATTAAAAGTTAAAATTCTTCCCTGAAATTCATTCAATTATATCCTCAGCTCTGACCCACCTAGTCCTTACATTTATCACAGTTGGTGGTGGTGGTGATGGTGTTTTTAAGCAATACTTCTATTGGTCTCTTAAGACGAAAAGCTCAGGACAATTCAAAAAAACCTTTTTTTTTTTTTTTAATTTTTGCTATTGTAACTCAAATTCTCAAGTTCAGAAGACATTTAAAACAAATTGATTGATTATTTTATATTCACTAATGTATAATATAAAAGATGCATTTCACTAAGATTATATTATTCCCACTGGATTGCGATATTTGATCTATGATTGGTATGTCAGCAGGTACAGTCATCAAAAGTTTAATTCTTTGCATAAGGCATTTCCCAAGCACACTCCCCCTGCTCCCTGCCCTAGTCTATGAGCTGTCTTTTATTTATTATCCCCATCATTTCACAAACAAAATTGACACTCTGACAGGTAAATTTGCCTAAATTCAGATGGTTCATGGGAATAAACTCAGGCAGTCTGACTTAAGAGACGATGCTTTCCTGCACTCTGCTATACTGTCTCAAAAATAAGACCAAGAATATTAATGATAACTATGTGACATGTTGGGCTTCCCAGGTGGCACTAGTGGTAAAAACAAAAACAAAAAAACCACTTGTCAATGCAAGAACCCTAAGAGATGCGGGTTTGATCCCTGGGTTGGGAAGATCCCCGGAGGAGGGCATGGCAATCCACTCAAATATTCTTGCCTAGAGAATCCCATGAACAGAGGATCCTGGTTGATCATGATCTATATGGTCGCAGAGTCTGACATGACTAAAGTGACTTAACATGCACATATGTACATGTGACATGTTAGGTATGATTCTGTGTGTAGTACAGACATTAATCTTCATTGTAGGTATAATTATTATTCCTTTTTATAGATGGAAATACTTATGTACACAGAATTTAAATAACTTGTCCAAACAAGTACAGAGAGTTTTAAAAACTTATCATTAGAAAGATAATTCTATGATTATGAGTTTCTGCTTTTTCTTGTGTTTACCCCTTCCCATTTTTCCGGGAAAAGCAGTCTCTCATTAATCTGCCCTTACCTATCGGCTTATGTTACATTTGAAAAGTAGAATAACACTGATGAGGGCAGAGGGATTCCTTAGTTTTGTTTGTTTGCTTTTGTTTTCAAAAAGTAACCCCAATGGGGGGATTCAACTCAGTAGTTCTGAGGTAGAAAGGAGAAAGACATGAGATGAGAGCAAGTGCATTTTCCACAACCAAGAAAATGAAAGATGATGGATTCCCCAGAAGAGAAAAACATCGTTTCATTCCCACTTATTGTCCTCAGGTCCACAAGAATTCATAGAGAAAGGAAATGACGTGATCCACTGAGGGACCCAGTGAAGCCTGGGCTGAGGATGCAGAATGTGCAGCCCTGATAGGTGGCCCATGCATCCCCCCACACAAACACACACAGCAGGTCTCTCACTATCAAGAAATTGTGGGAGCGTGGACATCAGTAGTGACATCTAAAGCTCAGGAGGACCTTCTTCTTTGTAGGACTCTAAGTAAGACCTCTGGTAATAATCGCATGTTGAGGGTATGGAGAAAAAAAGAACTGAGTTTGCATCTCCTATCATTTGAAATTAGGTTTACTTAGTTTTAGAAAAAGAACAAGATGTACTAAGACTAGCACAGCTGAGTGCCTCAAGAGGAGACTGTCCAGGCTGCACTTACGCTGCGTCCGCTTGAGGAACTGCAGTAGGTGTTCCAGCAGATGGTCCAAAGAGACCTATTGCCAGGAATTATTAACATACATTCTGATTTCTGAACACATTTCCAAAAATCTGTGTAAATCAACTTTCAACTTCACAAGTCCACTGATTTCTAATTTTTCAAATACTGACACATATATATGGAATTTAGAAAGATAGTAATGATGACCCTGTATGTGAGACAACAAAAGNTATTACTCTGCCATTAAAAAGAATAAATTTGAATCAGTTCTAATGAGATGGATGAAACTGGAGCCTATTATACAGAGTGAAGTAAGCCAGAAAGAAAAACACCAATACAGCATACTGACACATATATATGGAATTTAGAAAGATAGTAATGATGACCCTGTATGTGAGACAACAAAAGGACACAGACATAGAGAATGGACTTTTGGCCTCAGAGGGAGTAGGAGAGGGCGGGATGATCTGGGAGAATGGCATTGAAGCATATATACTATTATGTAAGAAACGAATCACCAGTCTATGTTTGATGCAGGATGCAGGATGCTTGGGGCTGTTGTACGGGGATGATCCAGAGAGATGATGTGGGGTGGGAAGTGGGAGGGGGATTCGGGATTGGGAGCTTATGTACACCTGTGGTGGATTCATGTCGATGTATGGCAAACCCAACAGAGTATTGTAAAGTCAAATCAAAAAATAAATAAATAAATAAATTTTTTTAAAAAATAAAAATAAATAAATAAATAAATTTATAGTAAAAAAATAAAGTCTCTGTTCTTTCCAAAGTCATAGGATCACTAGTGCAGCTGAATCAAAGTGGAGGAGGAAGAAAATGGTGGGATTGAGCCTGGTGAGAACAGACATAGGTCACAAAAAGCTGTGTAAGCCAAATGATGACTGTTTACACCTATCCTTGGTTGACAAGAAGTCTTTGAAAGATACTGAGGAAATGACGTGATCATATTGGAGCTTTAAGGTCATTCTGGGTAAGGTGTGAATTGTAGAGACTCAATTTGGAAAGCAGAGAGACCAGTTAGTAGTGAAATAACCCAAAGCAGTGTATAATGCCCGTTCAGTTATTGAAGTAGACAAGGATGATTCTAGATCTATCAAAAAGGTAAACTGACAAGATATAGAGACCAATAGATTTCTTTGCTAATAACAGAGTAATGATTCTCCCTTAGGTTACTTAATATATCAAACACATACTAGAAACTAAATCTACAGTCTTGGGGAAGCAAATAAACAGCATCTAACAAAGATCCAGTTATCAGGCTAGGTTTAAAATCCATGGAAAAGTTTTGTTGTTGTTAAGATTAGAAAAATGTTACCATTAGAACAAATATGGAGAGCACATGAAAAATCAACTTGGATTTTAAACTATGAGATGGGTGATTTCTGTATTTGAAAGCATTTTGTTTGTTTTCATGTTTAATTTGCTTGTCCTACATTCCTAAAATGTAAACTCTCTGAGGGCAGAAATTTCATAATTCTTGTTGACACTCTAAACCCTGCACACAGAATAGTCCCTGGTATAGTAAGCATTCAGTAAATCTGTATGCATTCAGGACAACCCAGTTCATAAGATTGAGATCCTGATTACAGAAACCCTCATAGTCTTCCACTAAGTAGTTATGCAATATTTTTGCTCCCTCCCCCAAGAAATCAATGAAATTGGGGTCATTTTTTACATTCTGAGAGGACAGAAGTCAGAAATGTAATGACAAAGGTTCCTGAACTCCGACCCTACCTTCTTCCTCCAAATAATGAGCACCAAATTAATTTTCAGGTTGAACCTCTTAAAATCCCCTAGAAAATCAATAATACAAAGTGATAAGACTAAGGTTATATGATTTATTTATCCACTGACTTTCCGTTTAATATTTCTGGCAAGAGATATTAAGGCCAGTGATGATTACCTCATCTCTTACTCCTTTCCAACATTATTCTCCTCATTGCTGCATTTAACTTTGAGGACCACCCAGTGTTGCTTGGGTTTTAAATACAATCAGCTCTAATGGGGGAAAAATCAGGGTAAAGGTAAGACCAAAAACTCTGAGTCTAGGATTTGCCTGTAAGGAAGAAGAGTCAGTGAACAGGAACCAGCTCAGAGACAGAAAATCCAAATGAGGTTATTAACTCAAGATTAGAACAGCATAGACTGAGAATTTGGGTCAGAGGCAAGAAGTGCAAAAGAGAAGCATATTTTGGAAGGAAAGAGAGGATTACATTCACCTGGCTGAGAGCCTCACCCTTTCTTTCACTCAGATCCATTTGCACAAGAAAATTCTGGAAAAGCCTTTCATTCTGAGCATGCCCTTTCTCTTTTTTATTTTGTCTTCAGATTTGCCTTATTCTGTGCCTGATTTTTGATGGTCTTCTAAGGGTTCTTCCCAGCCCCTTCTGGACACACCCATGCCCCCAGAAAATCTTATACTCTTTTAACAATTTGATGTATTCACACAATGTTAATTATAGTAAAGTGCCTCTTTCTGTGTTGATCTTTTCTTGAACCCCTGTTTCATAGTATTAACTGCATATAGAATATCTCCAGTTGCAACATTTCAAATTCACCAATATTAAAAATATATTTTCCATCTATATTTTTAACCGTATTCTCATCATTACTTCCAATATCACCTTGGGTTCAGATAACTGCACTGCAGTCTCATCTGGAAATTCTTCCTTCAATCTCTTTCACATCAAATCCAACTTATACCTAACTTCAAATTAAAGAGAACTCATATTTAACTTTATCATATTATTCCTCTGACTTAAAAGGAAAAAGTTCAATTAGCTTTCCATCATACTGAAGTTTCTTAATCTATCTTGTAGAGGAATTCTTGGGTTTTTGGTTTCTTTTTTTTTGAAATTTCAAAACCACTAACTAAGGACTGTATCATTAGACCCTGTTAATGATGTCCTGCAATTTGAGATCCCATCATGTTTCCCTACCAATTCTCCATCCTCATCATCCAACAAGAAGTCCACAGGCCAGGACAGTTACCCATGAAAAGCTTTTCATTCCTTAACTTGAACTCTACTCCAGGTATCTGTGACCTTGATAGTTCCTTCACAAATAGCCCAGAGTCTGCTTCTGGGGCTTCAGTGGGTGTCCTTCCTGACTCTGTCCTCCTGGTGGAGCCAGGAGACAAATTTGTACAGGTCTAGGTCCAGGTAACAGGTGTTTACAAAGGGTGAAGCTAAAGTTGGAACATGTATGTTCAAGTGCCCCAGACTTCTCAGTGAGGGATGGAACTAGGGGTAGGGAGAAAAAGGGTATGAGCGATAGGCCCACTATTCTCCTGTGCTGAGCTAAAACTTATGATGTTGTAGTAGTGTTCAATTGCTGCATAAACCAGTTACTGCCAACTTGCCAACTTAAAATATGAATTTATTATCTCACAGTTCTATAGCTCAGAAGTCCCAGTAGGCCCACATGAGTTCTCTGTGGAGGGTCTCATAAGGCCACAGCTGTGGTGTTGGCTGGGCTAGGGTCTTACCTAGGATTTGGGAAAGGATATGCTTTCAAGCCCACTTAGGTTTGAGCGGAAATCAATTTCCCATGATTGTAGGACTGAAGTCCCCATTCCCTATTCCCTTCTGACCGTCATTCAGGGGCCATTCTCTCAGCTCTTTATGGCCCCCAGTGTGTCTCTTCACATGGCCCCTCTATCTTCAGACCAGCAACAGTTCATGAAGTTTCCATCTCTCTGACTTCCTCTTCAGCCAGCAGAGAACGTTCCATGTCTTTCTCTGTCTTCATTGGCTCATGAGATTACTTTGGCTCACCAAGAAAATCCAGCACAATAGCCCTATTTTAAGGTCATCTGTGCCCTACAAACTTACCTGTTAAGTGATGTCTCATTGTATTTACAGGTTCTGAGGATTAGGGCCAGGCATGTTAGTACCCCAGCTGCTGTGGCGAAGCACCATAGACTGAGGACTTAAACAACAGAAATGTATTTTCTCACAGTCTTCTCTGGAGGCTGAAATTCTGAGGTCAGTGTGTCAGAAGAGTGGGTTTCTTTGAAGGCTTCTCTCATTGACTTGGAAATGACTGCCCTGGCCCTGTGTTCTCATATAATCTTCTGCTTGTACATGTCTATGTCCTAATTGCCTCTTCTTACAAGAACGCCAATCATATTGGATTAGGGCCCCCTTGTATGACCTCATTTTAACTTAATTCTCTCTTTACTGTCACCATCTCCAAGTACAGTTACATTCTGAGTCAAGCCTTCAAGACAGGAATTTTAAGGGGACACAGTTCAGCTCATCATTGGGACTGCTTTTGGAAATCTGCCTACTGCAAGAATTCAAAATGGGAACCTGGCCTTGAAGGTTTCTGAGAAGGCATATTTGTCAATGTACACATTGACAGAACACATTCTGTTTAACAGTTTTCCCACTTTACAATTTTTAATTATTTTGATATATGGTTTGTAGGTCTCCAGTTATATTTCTGCTCCAGTTCTTCAGATCTGGTGGATGTGCCTGGACAGAGAGGTGAGGAATCTGAGAGCAAATGAACAGAACTGGAGGTTACCTTTCAATGAAAAGCAAAGGTGGCGGAAGCAGCCACACTGTGTTTATGAGGTGAAATCTAAGTATCTACTGATACAGCTAAGTCTGTGATTGGGGAATACAGTAAATTTTCTTTAACCTGTCATTTCAAAGCATACATACAGTCAATCAGGCTGTCCTTACTCATCCTTGTAAGATGGAATACTATGCTCAGCTTCCTTCACTTCCCCAGCTCCCACTCCCACACACTCTGACTACTGTGCTCCTTCCTGCATAACCCAAGGCTGTCCAACTGTCTTAGGCCATTCAGGCTGATAGAAGGGGTGGCTGAAAAACCACCAAGGCTAGGTGCCTTGTCAACCACAAAACTTTATTTCTCAGAGTTATAGAAACTCGAAAGTCCAAAATCCAGGTGCTGGCTGATTCAGTGTTTGGTGAGGGCCTGTTTTCTAGATAATAAATGGCTGTCTTTTCTGTGTCACATCTGGCAGAAGAGGCCAGGGAGCACTCTGGGATCTTTTATATAGGTACCAATTGCATTCATGAAGGCTCTGTCTTACAAAGTCTCCACCTCCTAGTACCATCACATTGGAAATTAGGTTTCAACGTGCATTTAGAAGATGCAAACAATTCAAAGATGACACAACCTCCTATTAAAAACCTACTTCCTTAACTACTTTCAACTTCCAAGGCATGTTCTTAACTGTCTCAGTCATTTGGAATTTAGCATTTATAATTTTGTACAACCTTTTAAAATTTTTAATGTCATAAACAAAATTACAGTATCTCTTCTGGATTGTGATCTTGTTGAGTTCAAGTACCATGGCTTACATACCTCCCCTAGTGTAGAGGGAATGCACCTAACTTGGTAAATGCTCAGATGAAATGAATTGAGTTTATTTTCCTAGTGTTTGTTCCTTATAGATGCAACATGAAAAATAATTTGATGTTAAAATAAGTTTGGACAGCTTTTACAAGGTTACAACATGTTTCTTAAAGACATCTCAGAGTCTTTAATATACCACTGTATATGGTTAATATCTAAGAGAACAGTCACGAAGACTTTACCAAATTTATTGACCTGGTATTTCAAGAGCATGTTATGCAACTAGTGTTCCTAAATATATACTTTTTAAAAGGCTGGCTTAAGAATTAGTCCCCAACTCTCTTTTTAAATATATAGTATTATTTATATGCAGCGTATAAAAGAATTCCAAATATCTATATGTATTCAAAAGTCTTTATCCTGATATCCCTACTCTAACTATGGGCAATTGTTCATGTTATATGAAAACTCCTATCTGATATGAAAATTTCTGGCTCGTAAGGTCTTCAGGGATAAAAGTTCAGGTCTTTTCCATAAAGTTTAGTGATGGACTGAACTCCATGTCCTTTGAGGAAAGATCCAGAGTAAGCAACTTTATATCAAAATATAAAATATCAAGATTCCAGTTATTAAGTGGAATGTGTTTTTAAAAAAGGAGAATATAGTGCCTTTGGAAGACACTTAACATTTCATTACTGTAAATGGCTTTGACATCCATAAGGTTTAAGTTATCAGGCTCTCTTAGATTGTAAGTACTGTTCAGATGGACACAGTGGCTTTCTTAAGTTCTACAGAGTTTAAGAGTATATTTTTCTAAAAATGTTGATGACAGTAATGATGGTTTTCCCTTACAGAGTTGCTGTGAAAATTAGTAACAGATACTCTAATAAATACTTTGAGCTCCTTTAGGAAAAACCCAAGAAAAATTACTTTCATGTAATAATGCTCTTTTCTATGTTATCTAGACCTACCTGTATATTTGTTGTTGTTCTTCAGTAACTAACTTGTGTCCAACTCTGCGACCCTGTGGACTGCAGCGTGCCAGGCTCCTCTGTTCTTCACTGTCTCCTGGAGTTTGCTCACATTCATGTCCATGGACTCGGTGGTGCTATCTAACCATTTCATTCTCTGCTGTTCTCTTTTGCTTTCACTGTTTCCCAGCATCAGGGTCTTTTTCAATGATTCAGCTCTTTGCATCAGGAGGCCAAAGTATTGGAGCTTCAGCACCCGTCCTTCCAACGAATATTCACAGTTGATTTTCTTTAGAATTGACTGGTTTGACTCCCTTACTGTCCAAAGGACTCTCAAGAGTCTTCAACACCACAGTTTGAAAGCATCAGTTCTTCAGCACTCAGCCTTCTTTATGGTCCGACTCTCACATCCATGAGAGTCAGACCGTACATGGGTCACATACATGACTATGAGAACAACCATAACTTTGACTATATGGTCCTTTGTCAGCAAAGGGATGGTCCTTTGTCACTTCTGAATATGCTGTCTAGGTTTTTCACCTGTACCTTAGAGGATCTTAAAATACAGAGGGAGGCATTAACCTCTTTCAAACGCAGATGGATAAAGTTTAGGCTCAGCATGAGTGTCTGAATATTGAGAAGTTGAGTCAAATGGGTAAACCCTTGAGTACATACTCCTGGTTTTCATTGTTTACAAATACCAACATGGTCAAAGTTTTAGGATGGAATTTCTAGAGTCAAAGAGAACTGACAGTCCCCAAACCATTCCCTTATTATCTTAGCTGATCTACAGGGAACTATGTTGTGGAAAACTTTATCTAATTTGTAATAATGCTGTGAAACTGAATTTTCCATTAGTACTCTCATATATTGTATTTTCCTCAAATACTTTCACTCTCTTTTCTAATTGAATTTCTCGCTTTTGAAGCCAGAGTTTCTTTTATCAATACCGTTATTAGCATTTGCATTCCTATTTTTAACTCCCATTTCAAGGCATGCCTTGAAAACATTTTGTTGAAAGCAGTTATTTGCCATGTTTTGCGAATTGTAGTTCAGCAAAATTGAAAAATACCTCTACTGCATTAGTAACATAAGAACAAAAATATATTTTATCATTTTGAGTATGTAAACACACAGAGAACAGAAAATCAAATAATAGAACTAAGAGGAGACATAGTCTAATGGACTCAGCAGAGAATTGGAGCCAAAAATATCTGTGCTCTAACCTTGGCTCCAGTACAGGGTCCTCTGTCCTTGGGTACGTTCCTTTGTCTTCATGGAGTGAAAAAGAACTTTAAAAAAATAAATAAATAAATAAAAAGCCTCACTGTAGTAGAAATATGGGAAAGTGGTGAGAAATATGACAGTTATTTGGGTACTATCTAAAGCAAGATTTTCACTTTTAGCTATGACTGTTTTGTTTCCTTCAGTTTCTGTGCCAAACTTGACACTGTTTCTGTTTCTGTAATTCTAATTGTTCGGTCTCTGTACCCTTTGAACTTGGAGACTTCCCAGCCATAAGTAAGTCATCTGAAAGCCCTCAATCAAACAGCCTTACCCTTCAGTCTCGTTGCTACAAGAGTATGCAGTTATGTAAGTCTTTAAAGACACCAATAGCTCAAGAACCAGAGTATAGACACTTGGTGCTCTCAGGTTTCTCTAAGGGTGTAACCAGGTTGAACATATTCTATTACATACAGTCTCCATCTGTGATGTTTGGACAGGAAATAGAATGCTTGGTACCTCACCAGCAACTTGTATCAGTTTGTCAGTTTAACTGGAGGCCATTTGTGTGAGGGCTTGCACACATCACCTCATGAACAAACAAGGGTCTCCTCACAACCGCAAACATCCCAGAACACAACCTGAAAGCAATACCACGTGTTGCTCCCCCTGACTTTTCCTGCCTCTTACAAAGTATTTGATATATAAAGGGCCAAATAAATGTTTGCTAAACTGACCTGAATAGGTTTAAGTTTCTCTTCTCGTGCAAGCAACAATCCCTATGCAGGTACCACTTAGGGAAAAGTTAATGGGTGAAGACCAGGAGTCAGCTCTTTTGCTGTCTGTCCACTTTCATGAGTGAGGCTGTTACTGCTGCCTGAGTCACCACCCCCATCCCATCATCTCTGTAACCATGCATGGACTGGACCACAGCTGAGACCCTACTCCAGGCTCACCCTTGTCCAGATGCCATATTTTGGTGTCCTGGACAAACTGCAGTGGGAGTCGCCTCCGATTCTGACTCTTCCCACTCTTCCTTAAGGTCTGACTTACATAGGAAGGTCTCTTTCTTTCTCCCACAATGGGCTTCTCAGAATTTCTTTGGGAAGCAGTAGAAAACTTCCCTCAATGACTCGAATCTCTCTCTATCTCATGCGTTTGCACTACCAATACTTCACTGTCCCCTGTGTTAAATGGCCAGACAACCCTCTCCACCAGAGTCCTCTTGCAGCCGCATTGATTCTTTCTGTTGTGAGGCTCACTGCCCTGTGAAAGACATACTTTCAGTAAATTGCTCAGCTACTGCCCTAAAAGTATCCTCTTATCTGAGTTTTTGAATCAAGTCACCACCACCACATCTCTGGAAGATAAAATATGTACATACTTCCAAATTAACTCCTTTTTAAAATTCATGAGGCCCTTGAGGTACTATATATAAACTGGAACTATTAGGGAATAGACTTTCTTCCCAGAATATTCCTTTGTTGGACCTCTTTCCTTCCTTGCGTCACCCAAATGAGACAAAGGCAAAATGTAGCTGTCTCCCACGGAGCTTAGTCTTATCAAAAGTGCAAGTGGAAAGCCCCACATAAACTTCCTTTACCAGACAGAAAGGTGAGTGTGATACACGTTGCTTTTAACAGGAAGTAAGTCTGTTTGGAGGTTATCTGCTGTGTGCAGACAATGAAAAGATGAGGGTTCTACAGCCAGAACCCTTCCTTAGCCTTTGGCTGAGTCTGTTTCTCAGTGTACAGTAAGCATGGGGAGATGGGAGAGAGGCTGCCATCTGTCACAGAGAACTCCCCCATCTAGCTCTGCAGCTAGGTGTTGGCTCGGGTGTAATTAGTCAGAGAGGAATGGCACAATGGTAAAGAATCCACCTGCCAGTGCAGGAGACGCAGGAGACTCGGGCTCAACCCCTGTGTTGGGACGATCCCCTGGAGGAGGAAAAGGCAAACTACTCCAGTATTTTTTCCTGTAAAATTCCACAGAAAATTCCCTGGTGGGCTCCAGTCCACACGGTCACAAAGAATCAGACATGACTGAACACCCACACAGAGAAGAACCAAAGCAGACAGGACCTCTAAGCTTAGTGGGTAAAGAGGAAAGAATTGAGAGAGCTTTTCACTTGGAAAAACAGTGATGTGATGGGCTTCAACCATAAATCCTCTTTGAAAGAGCTTTGACATTTTTTCCTTACATTCCACACTTCGACAAGTGAAGTCCTGTTTTATTTTCAGGCTGGGACCTAAGATAGAGAGACAGCTATGTAAGAAAAAAACAAATGGAATACATATGGTATAGGCTTTTCACTGAGCCTGGAAAAACTGACTTGCTCAATCATTCTAAAAATGAGAATATGAGTGACTGAGGTATGAGTCCATTCTAGGAACATGTTAATACAGATAGTGAAGTCAATGCATATAAAAGCTATAGAGAATAAAGCCTAAAATGCTCACAAGCTCTTCAGCTCATGTTATGGACTGAATGTCTACGTGGCCCCAAAATGTATATGTTGAAATTCTGACCCCAAGTGTGATGATATTAGGTGGTAGGGCCTATGGAAGGTGATTAGCTCAGGAGGGTGAGGTCCTCATGAATGGGATTAGTGCCCTGATAGAAGAGGCCCAAGAGAGCTTTCCCACTACTTCTGCCATGTGAAGACACAGTAAAAATCCTATGAATAGGAACTGAGCTCTCACCAGATTCAGAATCTGCCAGCATCTTGCCCATCGACTTCTCAGCCTCCAGAACTGTGAGAAATAAATTCTGTTGTTTAATCCACTCTGTCTGTGGTATTTTTGTTACAGCAGCCCAAACAGACTAAGACAGTTTATATGGACCAAGAGAAAGACCTAGAGCCAAAAGGGAAGAGAAATCTGAAACCACTTACTCAGTGGCATCCAAAGCATTCAAAGCAGAGGGACATAAACTAGAGAGCTGACAAAAATTAGCCATGGACACTAATTGTTGTAGGATAGGCCATTGGAATATTTTGCAGGATTTCAAGTTTATTATAAGAAAGACTATCAGAGCTTGGAAAGGTACAGAAATGGCAACAGAATGATAAATACTGCCAATGTTTATAACTGAAGCGAGGGGAGGAAAATTAGCTTCGCGTTCATTAGATAAAAAGAGACTAGAAGGGGTAATTACTGAGGTGTTGAAAACTCTGTAGAGTATTGAGAAGGGAGAGACAGGAAATGGCTCAAAAATGAAAGAGGACATGAGCAGAAAGGAACAAAGAACTGTGCATTAAAGGGAATTCAGAAGCCATGTATTTCTAGAGTAATTACTGCCGTGTGCAGAAAAGGCTACTGGTATCAAACAGTCAGTATCCTAACCCTGAGTGCATTTTTACAGAGTCAGATGAGTGCTTCTTAGGTGTGGGGTGGAGATTGGGATGACTCGGGGGAGGGGCTCCTCAAGGCACAGAACCCACATCAATTTGTCAGGGCAACAAGATGGCTTTCCTTCCTGAAATGTGAGCTGCTCTCTCTCATTAACACACTGATCTGGCAGAGCCACATCCTGGAATCCTAAAAACATCAGCTTCCATCTAAGCTTTTCATTTCTTATGTGCCTAATTTGGCTTAGTCAGCTTGATGGCAAGTTTGCAATGTTATAAATATGCATATGGCCTGGTATCTGCCACCGTCTGATCCTGACTTATTTGCCTATCGGAAAAAGCATAAGCCAGGGAGGATGTGCAGCTGGGTAAGCCTCCAGGTTTGGAATTCAGTCTTGATAAACATCAGATAATGCTGAGAGGTTATCTAAACTGGTCAGTCCCATACAGCCTCTGACCTTTTTCCAATCACCTGACTAGCTCCTATTCTCTGGAGTTGGGAAAATGACCTATACAAATCACAGTTTTTCCATAATTTAGTCTATTATTGTTATGAAATATTTTGACACCCAAATGTCTCATGGTTTAGGGGTGAACCAATATTTGTTCTTCTTTATGGGGATGTATATGCCCTAAGTTACAATCTCCCTGAACACTGAAAGGTGTTAAAACCCAGAAAACAGCCTTAACACAGTGAGTGAGTGAGTCACCTCACTCCATCCATTGAGTATAAGTTCAGTGTTGCAGAAAGAATTCTTCTTCCTCATCTCAAACAAATTCAACCTTTGTGCATCCTCAAGACATTGTTAAGTATCTCTTTCTCTCCAGTTACAACTAATTCCCATTATAAAGAAAATTTTTTCTGGAAAATAACAGGCACAAACTCACAGGCTCTGCTTCTTCACAGTCCCCAGCACCTATTAACTCCCAAGCTTTGGCAGTTTGGCTTCTGGCCTCACCATTACAGTAAAACTGCTTTGGTAAAGGTCACTAATGACCTCTTAATAGCCAAACCCAAGGAGCATTTTCAGTGTGGGGCATTCTTACAGAGTTTACACTCTACTTCAAACTCTTGTCTTTGGCTTCGAAGACATCAGAGCCTCCTCATTGTCCTTCCGACTGCTCTTTTTGCTTCCTTTTTTTTTTTTTAATCCCATGGATTCCTCTTGCTCTATGTACTCTTTCAAGTTGGTGTTTCCAAGACTATCTCATTATTTTTGATCCTTTTCACCCTTATATTTACCCTGAGCTCCTCATCTTATCTAACTATCACCCACATTCTAAACCTCCCAAATCTGTATGTCTATTCCAAATCTTTGCCTGAGTTCTAAAACCTCATATGAAACAATCTACAAATGCATTGTCTGACTGTTCCTCATATACCCCAAGCTAATAACATGCATGACCTTCAATTCCTTTACCTATCTGCCAACCTCCTCCTTCTCTTTCCTTTCTACCTCTGTTAATGAAAACTTCTGAATGGGCAGATCAATTTTGTCACTTAGTTGTATTTGACTCTGCAACCCCATGGACTGCAGCACACCAGGCTTCCCAGTCCATCACCAACTCCTGGAGCTTACTCAAACTCATGCCCATTGAATCAGTGATGCCATCCAACCATCTCATCCTCTGTCATCCCCTTCTTCTCCCACCTTCAATCTTTCCTAGCATCAGGGTCTTTTCCAATGAGTCAGTTCTTTGCATCAGATGGCCAAAGTATTGGAATTTCAGCTTCTGCATCAGTCCTTCCAATGAATATTCAGGACTGATTTCCTTTAGGATTGACTGGCTTGATTTTAGACTTTTTGTTTTCTTCAGCATCTACATCCAATTGGTCAAGTTTTATACATTCTACTTCAAAAAAAAAAAAACTAGATTATTTTTAGATTTGGTTTCCATTTCTCAGCTTCATAGCCTTAGTTCCTATTTCAATAATATTTCACTCAACCTATTGAAATAGTATCCTAACTGATATTTCAGATTCCAATCCATCCATTAACAAAGTTTTCTATAAATCAAATCTGATTACATTACTGTCCTACTTAAACCGGGCCATTTGCTGTATCACTCCCAGAAAAAGTGCTCTAAATTCTGCTTCTGTTTTCAGTCTCATCCCCTGCCATTACCTCTTGTGTGCCAGCCTACCTTTCCTTTCAGTGCCCTTGAGAATACATTCTTTTGTGCTTGCTGCTGCTGCTGCTATTGCTAACATTCATTTTATCCCCCTCCAATTATTTACCTGGAAAACCTTTCCTTATGCTTCAAGGCTTGGTTTAAGCATTGTTTGTGGGCCATCTTCCTTGATATTTCCCACTCGGTCAAAGTTAGGTATGCTTTGAACTACTACCCCCTCCAAAGCACTTTGTAGGAGTCTCTATCTACTACAGCACAAATCATATACAATCTCTACTTGGTGTGTGATACTGTGTTCTCCATCAGATTCTGGGCTCCAGTAAGGAATTGATATCTTAATCTGTTTTGGCCTTCCCTGGTAGAATGACTGATACATAATATATACCAAATAATTGCTTAGTGAAACCAATGAACAGTTTGGTTCAGTGATTTCCATGAAAGTAGGATGTTAAAGTGCTCATGGTACCAACGGCGGGGAAAAAACTCAAGGTAGTTTCTTCTACTACAAAAGGTCAAGAAGAAGGTGGGACTGGATGATTGTGTCTAAGCTAGCTGGGGAAATTCCCATGAATTTAAGCCATTAGAAAAAAAGTATTTAATTTACCCTCTTCTCCCCCTCAGAAAAGTGAAAAGAATTCAAGTTTTTGAGCAAATGCTTACTAACCAACCCCAGAAGGTAGTTTAGAGGTGTCTAGATCTGAATTTTCTCAGAGAAGTTTAATAGTAGCAACACATGTGGTATATGTAGCAATTTTTTCTAAATGTTTCCATCTTTATCTTGGCATATATTTTCACAAATCTAGCCAGCAGATATGAGAATATACTGAGATTTCATTTAGCATATGAAGAAACCAAGACTCAAGATGTTAGGCAATTTTCTCAAAATTGTACAATGTGTCACCAACTGATTGGTATCCAGTCTCCCAAATCTATGTTTCATGTTCTAGAAACCTGAATGTGTTGACTTCTCTCTAAAGCTTCCTTTCTCATGTCATTTCTTTCATCAATGCAATAACAATTTATTATACAATGATTTTTCTAAAAACTATGATAAAATAAAATAATCAATTTAGAGTTATAAAGCCTGACCTTGAGTTCCTCTGCGTGATAGTGGTGGTGGTGGTAAGTTACTTCAGTTGTGTCCAACTCTGTGCAACCCTACATACTGGAGCCCACCAGGCTCCTCTGTCCATGGGATTCTCCAGGCAAGAATACTGGCGTGGGTTGTCATGCCCTCCTCCAGGGCATTTTCCTGACCCAGGGATTAGACCTGTGTCTCTTATGTCTTCTGCATTGGCAGGCAGGTCTTCTCACTAGCACTCCCTGGGAAGCTCATAAAAAGGAATCATCCCCATGGATTGTTAGCCCACCAGGTTCCTCTGTCCATGGGATTCTCCAGGCAAGAATGATGGAGTAAGTAGCCATTCGCTTCATCCTAGGGATCTTATTGACCCAGGGGTTGAACCCAGGTCTCCTCCATTGCAGGCAGATTTTGTACCATCTGAGCCACAGGGAAGCCCGAGTTCCTCTTAGCCCATGCTGCCTTTGAATATTTACATGAGTTCTCCTTAGATCATGCAAATTTTCAAAGGCAGCAGAATATAATGAAAAGAGGACTTGGATTTGGACTATCTGGGCTTGACCCCACTCGAACTGCTTTCCAGCTGGGTCACTTGGAGCAAGCCACGTCACTTCTCTGAAATTCAACTCCCTTATCTGCAAAGTGGGAATAACAATACTACTTATGCAGTTTACTCTTATGAGACAGAGCACATGAAATCACCCTGTAAAGTATAAGTGCTATGCAGTGATACTGTAAACCTTTATTGAGTGTTTGCTATATGCAAGGTGATGCTCTAAGTATTTTACTGAGATGGGCTCATTTGAATACTTAAAATGATTCTATGAAGTAGATGCTATTATTTATTGTTCCTACTTTATAGATGAGAAATGAAAGGCATGCAGGATTTAACTAGCTCTTCCAAATCACACAAGAAGTGGAGCTGGGAATGAACCCAGAGAGTGAAATGCCCAAGCTCATCTCCAAACCACTTAATTATGACAACTCTCTAGCTAACACACTGAACATGTTCGTGTTTTAAGATCTTAGAGCATATGAACTCAACTGCCCTTTATATGTATTATCTCTCTCAATCCCCTCTACAACCCTATTAGTTTATCCAGAGGCAGCAAGTAAATATTAGCAAAGGTCTGTTCTTGCTCCTCCAGTCTGTTCTGAACATAGCAGGCAGAGCAAGACCTCTTTGTTCAAAACCCACTAATGTTTCCCACTTCATTCAATGTAAAATCAAAAATCTTTGTGATGGCCCAGAAGGCTCTTATATAGTCCAGCCATTGGCTGAGTCTCATCCTACTCCCCCTCATTCCTCCCTTCCAGCCACATTGTTTTCTTTGCTGTTGCTGAAAAATGGCAGATGTGTCCCCATTTCAAGACCTTTGTCTCAGCTGTTTCCTTTGCTTAGAAAGGTCTTACCAAGATAATCACAGGCCTTATTCATTCACTTTATTCATGTCTCTGTTCAAAAAATAAGCTGTCAGAGGCTCCTTTGACTATTCAGTATAAGATAGAACTACCAGCCCCTTTGGTCACTCTCAAATGCCTTACCCTGATTTTCTTTTTCATTAGAGCACCGATCCCAGGTGGCTCAGTGGGTAAAGAATCCACCTGCAATGCAGGAGACTTAAGAGATGTGGGGTTGATCCTTGGTTTGGGAAGATCCCCTGGAGAAGGCATCATAACCCACTCCAGTATTCTTGCCTGGAGGATCCTATGGGTAGAGGAGCCTGATGGACTACAATCCATAGGGTTGTGAACAGTTGGACACAGCTGAGGCAACCGAGCATGCACACATGGTACCCATCATCAGTGGCACATCCACTTATTGTACCTAATAATTTTCATATATATATTTTATGATGTTTCATTCATGCCATATGCACATTGCTGCTACTGCTACTGCTAAGTCGCTTCAGTCATGTCCGACTCTGTGCAACCCCATAGACAGCAGCCTACCAGGCTTCTCCGTCCCTGGGATTCTCCAGGCAAGAACACTGGAGTGGGTTGCCATTTCCTTCTCCAATGCAAGAAAGTGAAAAGTGAAAGTGAAGTTGCTCAGTCATGTCCGACTCTTCACAACCCCATGGACCGCAGCCCACCAGGCTCCTCTGCCCATGGGTTTTCCAAGCAAGAGTACTGGAGTGGGGTGCCATTTCCTTCTCCAGCCATATGCACATAAACATACATAAAGTCTCCCTCAACACACACACACATATACACACACACTAGAATAGTAGCTACTTACCAAAAGTTCAGCTTTTGTTTTCTGTTATCATTCCCCAGTACTGTGCCTAACATCTAGCAAAAGCCTCAAAACCAAAAAATTTTGTAGATAAGTGGGAATAAATTATTCCATGCCCTCACAGAGTTTGAAATCTGATGAAAAGGCAAGAGAGCCTTATTAAAGATTCCTAAGAAACCCTGATAGTGAAAGGAAAATCTTGGATGGTTTTTCGTCCATTTCTTTAGAACCTTTTGGAGCTCCAGATACATTCCTGTGTTATAAAATAAGGTTGAGTAAGTATTACCAAGTAAATATATATCATTCCCTTCCACAGAAGTGCCTCCCTATTACTTCCAATCAAATAATGGCTTACTTTACTGTCAGTGGTGAATAAAGAATTAAAATTTACCTGATTTAAGTCAATTCTAGACCAGGAAGTAGAGTTGAGGCATGTGAAAAAGGATTTTGTTTTTTCATTTCTGATCTATTTTATGAGAAGTTTTTGTTTAATGAGAAGTAGCACTCATGTTACCAAAATATCTCATGTATCATTTTTAATCCATGTGAAGGCAGGCCTTAATTGACCTATTAAGGTTCCCTTCCTTTTTCTCTGATACCATTAATCAACGTGGCTATTCCATAGTGCCATCCAGCAAGGGAGGTGGGAAAGTAGATGTCTCCCCAAAATTCTGTCAAATCATGGTTGGAGGAGAGAGGAAATCTCCTGAGAGGAAGTGTTTACAGAGGGTTCTAAAGGGCCATGAATAGGCAAGGGGTAGAGATGTTAAGTTTTGTCTTAGTCCTAGTTAAACATTTACCAGTGTCCATTACATTTGACAACCCTGAAACAACATATGGTGGTGTTATCACTGCTTCGTGGAAGAATTGCTCAGAAACCAGGGAACTGAAACATGAATCTCCACTTCTCCCTGATTAGATCATGTACCTCAATTTCTTTCCTTTCTATGAGGCATGGAGAAGGCAATGGCACCCCACTCCAGTACTCTTGCCTGGAAAATCCTATGGACAGAGGAGCCTGGTAGGCTGCAGTCCATGGGATCACTGAGTCAGACGTGACTAAGCGAGTTCACTTTCACTTTTCACTTTCCTGCATTGGAGAAGGAAATGGCAACCCACTCCAGTGTTCTTGCCTGGATAATCCCAGGGACAGTGCAGCCTGGTGGGCTGCCATCTATGGGGTCGCACAGAGTTGGACTGAAGCAACTTAGCAGCAGCAGCAGCAGCAGCTATGAGGCATTAGGACTCAGTGGAAAAAGTGTGAGCTTTGGAATCAGACAAAATTGGTTTTAAATTTTGCATCTACTACATATTAGCTATTTTATTTCAGTATGTCACCTAGCCTTCCTGAGACTGTTCCTGCTCTTGTATAATTTCATTTGTAGACAAATATCATATGATCTTACTTCCATGTGGAACTTTAGCAAAAAATGTTGTGGGTGAACTTGTTTATAGAACAGAAACAGACTCACTGACTTGCAGGATGGGCTTGGGGTTGCCAAGGGGGAAAAGTAGGAGAAGGGATGAGTTGGAGGTTGGGATTGGCATATTGTTGTTGTTTAGTCAGTCACTAAATTGTGTTCAGCAGCTCTTGCAACCCCATGGACTGTAGCCTGCTACACTCCTCTGTCCATGGGATTTTTCAGGCAAGAATACTTGAATGGGTTGCCATTTCCTCCTCCAGGGGACCTTTCCAACTCAGGGATCAAGCCCAGGTCTCCTGCACCTCCTGAATTGCTAGGTGGATTCTTTACCCCTGAGCCACCTGGGAAGGCCAGGATAGGCATATATACACTGTTGTGTGTAAGATAGATGACCAGCAAGGACCTACTGTATAGCACAGAGAACTATACTTAATATTTTACAATATCTTATAAGGGAGAGGAAACTGAAAAAGAATAGAGATATGAATATGTATGATATATATGATATATATGTATGTATAGAGATATGATATGAATATAACTACATTATTTTGCTGTACACTTGAGACACAACATTGTAAATCAATTCTGCTGCTGCTGCTAAGTCGCTTCAGTCGTGTCCAACTCTGTGTGACCCCATAGACGGCAGCCCTGGGATTCTTCAGGCAAGAACACTGGAGTGGGTTGCCATTTCCTTCTCCAATGCATGAAAGTGAAAAGTAAAAGTGAAAGTAAAGTCGTGTGCGACTCTTCTACTCTAATATAAAACAAAAAATCTTTTAAATTGCATTTGTAATATCCACTCACTAAGACTTTTGTGAAAATTCAGTTAAATTACTATGTAGTAGCATGGCCAAGTAGTCTTAGGGCATGAAGTTCTATTAACTACCTCTCTTTGTCTTAATAGAAAAAATTGAAAAAAAAAACTTTCAGTTAATTCTTAATAAAGTAGCCAATAATAAAAAAATAATCTTATCATATGCTTTTTGAAATAAAGATTTCAAATATTTCTCTAGAAATGTCTAGGGATTTGTGAATCCAAGGACTCTAATAAAAAGGCCTAAGGGCCAAACAAGAAGGTAAGGATGAATGAAAACTCCTACATTTACCTTCTATACGTCAAGTAATGAATTTAGGATCCAATGGCTGATGGATGTCCTTGCAACGTCCATCTCTTAAATTTGGTCAGAAAAGAAGAGTTGCTCAAATCTTTAGCTTGTAGGAGGAGATATAAGATAAAATGCAAGAAGAACTTTGGTATAAAGAGGAGCTGAAAACACGATTTGCCCCTAGGGAACGTCAGCTCTCCTCTGTCTGACTCTCTTTTCACTCACACACAAAAAAACACTGAGAAATTTCAAAGTCACTGGGTTAAAAGAAAACTTTAAAACAGCCAGGGTACCTACAAAGCAACCCCTATTCTGCCCTGAGTTATGTAGAGAGCAGCTTGGATCTTCACACACCTAATGCAGTGTCAGAGCCCAGCCGGTCCCTGGATTGTCATGAATCTTTTATGAAGGCTAAGTGAACTGAAGTGTGGCTTCAGCCCACTGCAACTTGGGGGTAGGAACTGGAACCCCAAATTTACCCTGTGTCTTGATCATGTCTCAAGGGGGTGGGAGCCCTTGAAAGAGCTCCTTTGATTGCCCAAGTTGATATTCCCAGAATTCAGTAGTGAAATCAGTACCAAGAGCTAGCAAAAATAGAAACTCTGACTCTAAGAGGAAAAACTAACATGGCTATAATTACACAGGAGAGGAGAACAACAACAAACTATGAAACTATGTGAAATATTTTCATAAAAATCATGTCATGGTCCTTTTGGAAGGGAAATAGAGTTAAATATTGGTAACATGGATAGTTTTTTCTCTAATTTAAGATATATTTGAAGCCACCAAAATAAACTTGGTGTCTGATTTTAAAGAAATTTGTGTATCTTTGGGTTTCTACTTTAAATATCTGTTTCTCCACATTGCTTACCTACTGGCAATTTAAGAGCTTGATTTGTGAAAATCACTTAACTCTACAAATATCCATCTTATTGATGAAATCTATAGATTCAATGCAATCCCTATCAAGCTACCAGCAGTATTTTTCACAGAGCTAGAACAAATAATTTCAAGATTTGTATGGAAATACAAAAAACCTCAAATAGCCAAAACAATCTTGAGAAAGAAGAAAGGAACTGGAGGAATCAACCTGCCTGACTTCAGGCTCTACTACAAAGCCACAGTCATCAAGACAGTATGGTACTGGCACAAAGACAGAAATATAGATCAATGGAACAAAATAGAAAGTGCAGAGATAAATCTACACATCTATGGACACCTTATCTTTGACAATGGAGGCAAGAATATACAATGGATTAAAGACAATCTTTTTAACAAGTGGTGCTGGGAAAACTGGTCAACCACTTGTAAAAGAATGAAACTAGATCACTTTCTAAAACCTGTCTCTTATACACATCTAGATGTGTATAAGAGACAGATACTGATGTCTACATTGCAGCACAGATAAGGTCTTTGGCTCTAAGACATTCAAACCACACATTTCTGTAATGAAACAATTGCTCACACTGCACTTCAAGAAGCAAGAAGCTGACAACTACATGGAATTCAATTCCACGCAGTGCTCAGAAACTGAGAAAGGAAGGCAGGTGTCTCCCCCGGAGACTGAATTGTAGATCATCAGGTGGAAAGTTGGACTGGGAACACTGAGGCTGGATCCTGATGTTTCAACAGTGGATTTTACATTGTTGGAGTCAGTGTTATTCTGAGACCCCCCAGTGAAAAATACGGTTCTGCTTCCTCCAAAAGAGAAATGAACACACATATACACAAACTTGCACACAGGTTCAGGGCATTCATGGACACCCTCTGAAGCCTTTCAGTGAAGTAAAAGACAAACTGGTTTGCAACCTTGAGTGAACGTCAGAATCCACTAAAGAGGGAGCATTAAAAAATAGATGACCATGCCCCCTCCCAGGTTTGCTTATTCGGTAGGTCTGGGGTGGGCTAGAGAAGTTTCATTTCTCACAACTTCCCAGGTGATGCTGATGAAACTGCAGGTCTAAGGGTCACACTTCTAGAACCTCTGCCCTAAGCTCTATGAAACTCAGCTTCCTGAGTTCACAGGAAGTAATGTTCGGAACGATTTTTAGAAACACGTGCCTCCTTAGTCATTCTACTGTCATTCATTTGGCACTAACTCTTCAGGAGGATGAAAAAAAGTCATTTAAAACTCATCAAGAGGATTTTGCATGGTGTTAGCTTCAAGATCCTGTGCCAGAAAAATCAAAGTGCTCCTACTGTTGCTTGATCTTTCAAAATATGCCAAGTTCACATTGAAGGAGAAGACCTTACAGAAAACCCACAATTGCACTTTTTGGGGAGAAAAATCAGTCATTTTCTTTGTGTGTCATGCAACTGTTACTCTCTTGTACAGTCATGGCATGACCCCATCTCTGCCTCCAAGAAAGCCCTCCTCACAGCTCCCATCCGACTTGCTTCATTTTCTCAGACTGCCATGGGTTGACTCACACAATACAGAATCATCATGGAGCACCCCTGGAGACCTGTATCATCCTTCTTTATATCCCCAGAGCCTAAAGAGGAAGCTGGCTTCTAATTACTGCTTCTGAGTTGCTGTAGCCAGAGACATTGAACAACCAAGTCTTCATTTAACACAGTAGAAAAGAAAGCAATCTTCTAGATATCATTAAAAAAAAAAAGTACTGGTTAGGTTATAATATATGAAAAACATAAAATACACTTATTCAAAGAAGAAAAAAGGTGTCAAAAACATAAGGACTGGGATAATTTAGCTTTGGGGCACAATAGCTATGCCCCAATAAGCCTTTAGAAAATTACTCAATACACGACAGTAAATGTAAGATTACTCAATACATTGTTAATAATCACAGGAAAAGAATGCAAGAGACAAAAAGTCAAATGACTGTCTTATAGAAAAATTAATTAGCAATAGAAACAAATAATAATATAAAAATTGCTGGTACTTAAGGAACAATTATGTCCCAAAACGTTTCATTGCAGAACTGAGAAAAAAAATAAAAACCTCCCTATTTTGAACAGCACATTATTCAATGATACTGAACAAACAGCTTTTCCAGAAACATTAGACAGGGCTATATTTGTTCTTGAGTTTTCAGTTAGTATATTCTGCAAAGTGCCAAATTCCACAGGATGCTTAAGAGGGGAAAGGGTTTAAAGCCAAATAAATTCTGGACAGTCTCAACATAAAAGCTCTGAAAAGTCCTGCAGTTTGTAAGCCACCTTGACTCTATATAGTGTAGAATTTCCCAAATATATTTACGAGTAAAGCCTCTGCTGAAAAATATCCCAGCATTAGTGTCCTAAGATCCAGACTCTAATAAATGCTCTGTTGAAAGCATTACCCCAGTCTGGTTTGAACAATTCATGCTAACTGCAGGGAAAAGGAAAAGCTTCAATTAGTGACAATTACTTTGTTCTTGTTCTCTTTTGCCAGGCAAAAACCAGGCTCTAGTCAAAAACACAGGCCTGAAAAACAGGGTTGTACTTTCAGTGCAACTGGGAAGAGGAAACTGTGAACATCCAGACCCCAGCAGCTGAGCAGCGTGCAATCCAGCTCCAGCTCTTCAAGTATCCCTGCCTTTCTGACTCTCAAGCTTCAGCTCTGCCTTCTGTGACCTGATACCTTGCAGCAATATTGGAAGTTCCCACAGCCTCCACCTCGCAGCATGGAAATGCACTGATGACGGATACACTCAGGTGACCTCTTTGATGACCATCACCCTAGATCTTTTGTACAGATATGTGATGAACCTTAAAGTACAATGGTGTGGAGTAATCTGATTTCCTCTGTACACACACATAAACTAAATTTAAAAATTACACTCATCTGTACCATTTTTCTAGATTTCGCATATATACATTAATGTAAAATACTTGTTTTTCTCTTTCTGATTTACTTCACTCTCTATGCCAGACTCTATTGACATCCACATCTCTACAAATGACCCAGTTTCATTCCTTTTTAAGGCTAAGTAACTTTGGCCACCTGATGCAAAGAGCTGACTCTTTTGATAAAACCCTGATGCTGGGAAAGATTGGGGGCAGGAGGAGAAGGGGACGACAGATGATGAGATGGTTGGGTGGCATCACTGACTTGATGGACATGGATTTGGGTGAACTCTGGGACTTGGTGCTGGACAGGGAGGCCTGGTGTGCTGTGGTTCATGGGGTCGCAAAGAGCCGGACACGACTGAGCAACTGAACTGAAGAGTCCATAGTATATATACATTCCACACTTCTTTATCCATGGTGGGGAGACCCAGGAGGAAGGGGATATGTGTTTACATACAGCCAATTCACTTCATTGTTCAGTAGAAACTAACACAACATTGTAAAGCAATTATACTCCAACAAAAAAAAAAAAANCCCCTCCCAGCATCAGAGTCTTTTCCAATGAGTCAACTCTTCGCATGAGGTGGCCAAAGTACTGGAGTTTCAGCTTTAGCATCATTCCTTCCAAAGAACACCCAGGGCTGATCTCCTTTAGAATGGACTGGTTGGATCGCCTTGCAGTCCAAGGGACTCTCAAGAGTCTTCTCCGACACCACAGTTCAAAAGCATCAATTCTTCAGTGCTCAGCTGGAGTTAGGCTGGATTTAGGTAAGAATAATACATTGCAATAATTATAATAATATTTTATTATTGGATAGTATCTAGCTCACTAATTATTATATTTTTTTACACACAGTTTATTTTGTTGTTTCACTTTACAGGTTGTAACAACAATGCTATGAAATGAAATTCTCTTTTATATAGATGAGGAAATTGGGGCTCAGAGAGCTGAAGGTTCTTTGCCAAGCAGGCTGGCTGGAAGAAGGTAAAACCAGAACCAGAAATCAGTTCCTCTTGGCTCTGGGAGTAGTGGTCTAGAGTGGCAATGAAGATGGTCCTAGTACCCACATTATTTGAAAGATTTTTTTTTTAAGTATTGTGCCCCAGGTCCATGGATTTCTTATTTAAGCATTTTTCTTTCATGCTTTCTAGCATAAAAATGACATAGATTTTAAATGTAATTTTTGCAATTCAGGGAGACAAGTAAAAATGTTTAGTGGGAGGGAATTTGATAAGATTGTTTTAACATCATTTTGTAAATATCTTATAGCACGTAATATTTTTAGTTTTATTGGACTTTTATATTTAAAATAACTTAATTATTTTAGGCAATACTTTTAAAATATACATTTAGTATGTTTCTATATAGACAGCTGTGGTTTTCTGTTTATTAAGTTACCCTTGAGTCCAGAATGAAAAGTTCTGCAACTTTTCTCAAGGTCATTTATTATGCTAAAAATGACCTTAGTTTGTTTCATTTCATTCTAAATAAACAGAATAATAAAATACAAGAAATTTCATTTTTTAGTGCATGTTAATTGGCGAAGGGACATCTGCTTGCCTTGTAGTCTTGTATTTTACAAATCAAAATTATAAACATGCAGACTTTTTCAGAACTTATAAATTTCCTTCATATTTTGCAGAAGCCTACTCATATGCAGAAAAACAAAATCAGATGTTATCTAGCCAGAAATCCAAGTATTCCATGGAGAATTAAGAAAATGTACAATCTGCAGGATCCGGACCTGCCATTCTGCTTTACTGTAACTTTTTGGTAACTAGGAAGCAAAGGGATTTCAAGAAGTATTATTTCCTTTCAGATAGTTAACTTGGCAGTGAGGGTGGGGAGGGGAGACATACAGCTGACCTCCATCACCTGCACCCAGGATCCATTCTGAGTGATTTGTATAAACGTTAACCTCCCCTTCCTGACCTCTCCAGTACAGGAAACTAGAGAGATCAGAGGTGGCAAGTCAGAGCTCCAGGCTTTTCTCAAAAAGGAAAACTACTGAGAAATGAAGAAGGAAAGGGGAAAAAATCACTAGAAAATTATGTGAGGGTCTATTTCAAAATACTGCACTAGATAATGATCATGACTCAAAATAAGGAGGAGGTATCCTCAACACTGCCTCTCAGTAACTTTTAAATAAGTAGTATATTGACTAGCTTGATAATTAGTGAACATCCCAGGTTTTCACCTACTCTTGTAGTGCTTGAAGTGAAATGAAGTCACTCACTCGTATCCGACTCTTTGCGACCCCATGGGCTGTAGCCTACCAGGCTTCTCTGTCCATGGGATTCTCCAGGCAAGAGTACTGGAGTGGGTTGCCATGCTTCCTATGAGTTAAGCCCTCTGCCCAGTGCTGACCACACAAACATAAAGATGACTCATAGTCTTTTCTCAAGAAGCTTATGGTTCATACGCAATATTACGAGATAAGTGCTTTGCAAGAGACTGTAGGGAGGAAAGGTTCTCATTCTAGCCTCAGGAGAGAGGGAAGATCATTGGATTACTAGCTCCATATAAACTAAGGCCATGTTATCACAACTTCTACACGCATAATACTACATACCCCTAATAGATTCCCAGTGAATTCTGAGTCTTATAGAATGAGCATTCTACTGGTTATGAGAAAGGAAATGACTTTTTCAGCATGTCTAAGATTAGAGGCTCTAGGTTAAAGGAAGTTCTAAGAATTGTAAGACAAGTTTTAGATATGGCTGAAAAACTAAGTGTTGATGGATCATGAGAACAGGCAGATATGCAGGAACATATCTTGAAGATTCTTGTAAAGTCAAAGTGTTAGTTGCTCATTCATGTCCAACTTTTTGAGATTCCAAGGACTGTGGCCCACCATGTTGTTCTGTCCATGGAATTCTCCTGGCAAGAATACTGGATTGGGTAGCCATTTCCTTTTGCAGGGTACCTTCCCAACCTAGAAATTGAACCTGGGTCTCCTGCATTGCAGGTAGATTCTTTACTGTCTGAGCCACCCAGGGAGCCTGAAGTTTCTTGTAGGTCATGTTTAAAAATATACATATTTACTGAGAAACAAAGTTCTTACTTTATGAGGTTGAATAAACCAATAATTCCAGTATAATGTAAGCCTAGGTGACTCCTTTGAGAGCTTAGAGGAGAAGTAATATAATCAAAGTTGGTTGTCTAAGTGGTCCTACCAAAAATGTGATGCTTGAGCTTTGGATGAGCAAAGTGAAGAGAAATCATATTATAAGGGGAAAAATAGACATCTGAAGACATGGAGGTGTAAGGTACCATGGTTTTTAAACAATCCAGTATGCCTGGAGCCATGCATGGCTGATGAAACTAGAGGAAATAAAGGGACCTGACCATGATAGTTTTTATGTGCTAAATTACATTGTTGAACTTGACCCCGAATGGAATGGAGAAGGATTCAAAGACTTGAAGTAAGAGAATTGCATGAGCAGATTTCCATTTTACTAAGATCTGTACATGATGTGGTTGAAAAGTAGGACAATCTGTGAAAATGATTCTCAAAGGGAGATTGCCACCCCAGAAGGCAGGTTAGAAATTTGGGGGTGCCTTTGTTGTCCCAATAATTAGGAGGCATTATAAGCATTTAGAAGACAAAAGTCCAGAGATGCTGGAGGTCTTCCAATGCCAGTAGTTCTGAATAAGGAAGACTGTTCCTGTACCAAACACTACTTCCTCATGTCCCACTGGACAATCAAGTATGTGAAAAATCTTTCCCTAATCCTCAGAATTAGAATCTAACACCATTTCCATATTAAAACAAAGTCAGCTTCACTGTTTTAATTTATAGTGAATTTTGTATGGATGTAGGTACCATATAAATTGAGATAAAATTTTATTTTGAGGGGGTGGGGACTGTAGCAAAAGCTTTTTGCCATTTCAGACCAAAAATAAAAAGCTGTATCATGGAAATGTTGCTTGTCACCAATGCAGCACACGCCTGAGTAGAGTCTTTGCTGTCACCGTGCTTCCACAGGCCCAAGCTCCCAGCCCTAAATTCTGACATCGCTTCTCCCCCAATAGCCTCTTCCACATCCAGCCACAAGTCCAGCTAATGGTCCCTCACCAGGCTCCTACCCTTCTGTTAAGAAAAGGTCTTCAGAAGATCTAGAAGTCATGAGAGACAATGGAATAGACAGTTCTAAATAGGACAGAAAATTGGATTTGAAGAGTGACTCTCCAACTGGAGTGTGCTTGTACATGAGGATGAGAATTACCCTGGGAGTTGAATTTAAAGGCGATTCTCAGCTCTACTCGCTGAGAATCTGGGTCAGCTCAAGGAGTAAGACCAAAGAGTTTGCATTTTTAACAAGGTCTCCAGGGGACTCTTGCAGACATTTAGGCCTCGGAACACCTTCTGAGATCTCCTCCAAGCCTAATGTTCCCCGACCCTATGAAGACCATGGCTGACTATGGGCCTAAGGGGCTTCTATCTGTTCCCTGAGTAGGACCACCTACACTCTGAACACCACCATCTGACCTCGGCCCCAACATAAGGGCCCACGTGTGTCATGTGTCCTTGGGACCACCCAGCATATGCTCTAAGCAACTGACAAAGTAACCACCTTGTCATTATGTACACAAAGTACCACCTCTAGTATTCACACACATCTAGGAAAGGTAAATGGTCAAGAAAGACTCAAAATGTGTAATGCGCATCATAGCAGCTGTGTAAGAAAGAAAGTTTTGCCAAACTGCACTAAAATGCACTCTGTGACAAGAGCGGTGCACTTTCTCCTTGGCTGTCATAGATTTCATGGACCCAGAGAAATTCAGCCATTTTTAGAAATCCCATGAAATTTACCTTTTCACTTGAATCCACATGAAATCAAAATTTTTCCCTACGAGGCCCCATAAAATTGGCACATTTCCTCAGAAGACCCCATGAAATTATAAAGAATATTGCAGATTCTTTGCTCCTGGCCCTTGTTGCACATCTTAAAGAGACAGGTTAGATTACAGAATTATTTCGTTTTTCTGATAAAAAGATGAAGTTGCCCCAATATTTTTCCTTAAATCATCATCACTGCTCACTTTTCTAATTGTTCTTTAAGATGAGAGTGTATCTGAACATTTAAGGAGTAAACATTTCTGGAAAATCATCTGAAGTAAGGAAGTTGTGAATGAAAGGCTATCCCAGTAGTTTTCATATTCACAAACTATGCAACACTCAAGTCAAAATAAAATTTCCCCCAAAGCAAAAAGNTGGTTTTTAAACAATCCAGTATGCCTGGAGCCATGCATGGCTGATGAAACTAGAGGAAATAAAGGGACCTGACCATGATAGTTTTTATGTGCTAAATTACATTGTTGAACTTGACCCCGAATGGAATGGAGAAGGATTCAAAGACTTGAAGTAAGAGAATTGCATGAGCAGATTTCCATTTTACTAAGATCTGTACATGATGTGGTTGAAAAGTAGGACAATCTGTGAAAATGATTCTCAAAGGGAGATTGCCACCCCAGAAGGCAGGTTAGAAATTTGGGGGTGCCTTTGTTGTCCCAATAATTAGGAGGCATTATAAGCATTTAGAAGACAAAAGTCCAGAGATGCTGGAGGTCTTCCAATGCCAGTAGTTCTGAATAAGGAAGACTGTTCCTGTACCAAACACTACTTCCTCATGTCCCACTGGACAATCAAGTATGTGAAAAATCTTTCCCTAATCCTCAGAATTAGAATCTAACACCATTTCCATATTAAAACAAAGTCAGCTTCACTGTTTTAATTTATAGTGAATTTTGTATGGATGTAGGTACCATATAAATTGAGATAAAATTTTATTTTGAGGGGGTGGGGACTGTAGCAAAAGCTTTTTGCCATTTCAGACCAAAAATAAAAAGCTGTATCATGGAAATGTTGCTTGTCACCAATGCAGCACACGCCTGAGTAGAGTCTTTGCTGTCACCGTGCTTCCACAGGCCCAAGCTCCCAGCCCTAAATTCTGACATCGCTTCTCCCCCAATAGCCTCTTCCACATCCAGCCACAAGTCCAGCTAATGGTCCCTCACCAGGCTCCTACCCTTCTGTTAAGAAAAGGTCTTCAGAAGATCTAGAAGTCATGAGAGACAATGGAATAGACAGTTCTAAATAGGACAGAAAATTGGATTTGAAGAGTGACTCTCCAACTGGAGTGTGCTTGTACATGAGGATGAGAATTACCCTGGGAGTTGAATTTAAAGGCGATTCTCAGCTCTACTCGCTGAGAATCTGGGTCAGCTCAAGGAGTAAGACCAAAGAGTTTGCATTTTTAACAAGGTCTCCAGGGGACTCTTGCAGACATTTAGGCCTCGGAACACCTTCTGAGATCTCCTCCAAGCCTAATGTTCCCCGACCCTATGAAGACCATGGCTGACTATGGGCCTAAGGGGCTTCTATCTGTTCCCTGAGTAGGACCACCTACACTCTGAACACCACCATCTGACCTCGGCCCCAACATAAGGGCCCACGTGTGTCATGTGTCCTTGGGACCACCCAGCATATGCTCTAAGCAACTGACAAAGTAACCACCTTGTCATTATGTACACAAAGTACCACCTCTAGTATTCACACACATCTAGGAAAGGTAAATGGTCAAGAAAGACTCAAAATGTGTAATGCGCATCATAGCAGCTGTGTAAGAAAGAAAGTTTTGCCAAACTGCACTAAAATGCACTCTGTGACAAGAGCGGTGCACTTTCTCCTTGGCTGTCATAGATTTCATGGACCCAGAGAAATTCAGCCATTTTTAGAAATCCCATGAAATTTACCTTTTCACTTGAATCCACATGAAATCAAAATTTTTCCCTACGAGGCCCCATAAAATTGGCACATTTCCTCAGAAGACCCCATGAAATTATAAAGAATATTGCAGATTCTTTGCTCCTGGCCCTTGTTGCACATCTTAAAGAGACAGGTTAGATTACAGAATTATTTCGTTTTTCTGATAAAAAGATGAAGTTGCCCCAATATTTTTCCTTAAATCATCATCACTGCTCACTTTTCTAATTGTTCTTTAAGATGAGAGTGTATCTGAACATTTAAGGAGTAAACATTTCTGGAAAATCATCTGAAGTAAGGAAGTTGTGAATGAAAGGCTATCCCAGTAGTTTTCATATTCACAAACTATGCAACACTCAAGTCAAAATAAAATTTCCCCCAAAGCAAAAAGTCTCATCTCGTTGTAATATACAAATCTGCAATGGCAAACTCCGTCTTTTATAAAGTTCTATTTCATAGGATGTGTGGAATCAAATGAAATCACAAATGTGCAAGTACAGATAGTGCTGTGCTTTAGAAATATGGAATATTTAGGTGGAATAGTTTCAGAATTAATGAGAAAAAATTGATTATTATAATAAATGAAAATATAGATGTTTCTGCTAAAAGTTTAGCACATGTATTCCAATTAATTCAAAATGAGCACTCAGCCTTTTCTATTCACAATGAAAAACAGAACATGAAAACAATAAAAAGGGCATCATAGCAACACAAAGCAGAATTGCAACAGAGAGCTGGCTTTAAATTGTGACAATTTATGCATTATGAAAATGAAAGGAACACACATATTTCACATTCTTGTCATAATCATAAGATCTTATCCTCCTACTTTTACCTAGATCTTGATTCCCTCCAGTTGTTAAGCAAAACAAGCTCTCGGTTCAGATTTAAGGCCATACTTAAAGTGCACACATTCACACTTTGCTGAATGTGAGCCACTATTCCTTCCATTCAAAGGAGGAAGTTCAGCTGTGGATGTAACCTTATAAATGTTAATCAACCTAACAGAATTCCTAAGCTGTCCTCACACTTTGATTTTGAATCATGTGAAAATCTTAGTAGATTCACCATGCACAATCAAAAATCCAGAAAGATGCTGGGGATGACCACAAAAATCAGTATAATAAAAAGAGCTACTCCAATATGTCAGCCAGAAATTTTCACACTGTAACTACCCCACAAAATAGACAGATGCAACTATAGAGAGGAAAAAGTAATTTAACTTGTTCTGATATTTGGAATTCTGATTTCAATCCAGATGGGAGAGATTGGACTGTCCTGGTAAAAACGTCAGGGTGGAAAGAAAAGCACTTCTCTTGGCTCTTGACCAACATTGATTGGATTCGCCTTTAGGTTAATCAATTGGCAACTGAATTAACTTTCTGTTGTGATGATAACCTTTCAGGCTTTCTGGCAATACACAGCAAATGGAATCTGGGGTTGAAAAGCAGGGGAACAGGGTTCTAATCCTAACTTTACTATTAAATAGTGATGTGACCTTGTGTTCCTCAGTTAACCTCTTTGAGCTTCATTCTCCTTATCTGTAAAATGGGGACAGTAATCCCCATCTGACAACTTTCCAGAGTTTCAGTAAAGCTCATAGCACGTTTTCAATGGAAAAGAACCATGTACTTGTAAAAGGTTTTCTCGGAAGGAAATTCAGTAAACGAAGTACCCCTAGGAGCGTCCTTCTGAAGTCACAGCCAAGGGATTGCCCCCAGTACTTCCACATTCAGGATGTTCAGACTTAGAAGTAGAGGCACATATATCTCCCAGCAAACATTTTTGTGTCTTGGATCTCTAATTTACAAACAGCCTGGGTAATGAAATTGAAACTGATGTTTCTCATGTGACGTTTTGAACATTGAGTGCTTAAAACAGACAACCATGCACCTTTGGTAAAGTGTCAGTAATCCTGAACGTTTTACCTGTTGATAAATTAGTATAGTCCTTGGTTCTTTGTGTAATGAACTCTTGTGGTAAGTTACATTACTTTCTTTACTTTATTGATGAAACTAAAATGTGGTTTCCTGATCTAGAGTCCCCAGTGAGGAAGTAATGGAGCAGGTCCTTGAATCCAAGGAATCGGTCATCTGTTCTTTGAGGCCTTTGTCTTTGTTTTTATTGATACTTGAGAATAGCTTCTAAAAAGCTGTGTTAGCAAAGAGGGTTGACTGTAAATTTTTTTATTAACAGACAATTTGGGGATAGGCGGTAGACTTTAGGATTGGTTAGGCAAAACTTATATAAAAGTAAAGCAAAAATATTAATTTACAGAATGCAGTTTTAATATTTTCTTTACTTTTTTTAAATGAAACAACAACAAAAAAGAATAAAACCAATAGCATTAGGAGGTGGCTCAAATGGTAAAGAATCTTCCTGCCAATGCAGGAGATGCAGGTTCAATCCCTAGGTTGGGGAGATTCCCCTGGAGAAGGGAAAGGCTACCTATTCCAGTATTCTTGCCTGGAGAATTCCATAGACAGAGAGTCCTGGCAGGCTACAGCCCATGGGGGGATGCAGAGTTGGACTCAACTGAGTGACTAATGTGTGTGTGTGTGTTAGGAATTACCACATTAAGAACTTTACCGATCAAAAGCGAAATTACTACTACTATCTGTTTTCCATGTTCCCTTGTCTGGACAAAACAAACACACACACACACCAGCAACAACAAAATCCACAGACTTCCCTGAAGGTCCCAGTGCTCACGTGTAGAGACTCTAGGCTCTAACGAAATGGGTGTGCAGAAATGCCAGGGACACCTATTGCCAGGGACAATTGGTGTTTCTTGAAAACTACAGGACTACAGTTGACTCTGGAACAACTGGTGGATTAGGAACACTGATCCTCCTCGCTGCTGAAAAAAGAAAAGTCACCTAATTTAGCCAGCCCTCCTTATCGGAAATTCCGATTCAACCAACCGTCAATCATGTAAGTCTGTTATATTTACGACTGAAAATATCCACTTAAGTGGATCAAACTTGTGTTGTTTAAGTGTCAATGGTACTTATATTTGACAAGACATTTAAATAAAGTGATTGTTTGGCTGAGGTGTCCTGAAGTCTGTCTATCACACAGTCTCCACTACACAACTTTTCCCAAAATTGATGAGTTTCAAAGATGGAGCATAAGCAGTACACAAATAAAACTCAATTCATCTGAAGTAGCATAGGATTTCATATATAGAATGTAAAAATAATAAATAGTAGGAAAAGATTTAGTTAATATACTTCAACTAAATGGTTTTATTCTATTAATTTTTTTTTCTTTGTAACATCATCAATACACTGGGATTTTTCTTCACTGTAAGAACATTTGCTAATTTATCTACTCACTGCTTTGGCAGCTATTTAATGAACCTCCTACCCCTTACCAGGCCCTAATCCAGGTTCTGAAAATTCTGATATGACTACAGTCCCCTCCCATCCCATGCTCAAGGTCATTTCAGGATAGTGTAATAGAAATCAGAGATCAGGCAATTAAAATAGGATATGTAATTAGAATATTGCATGGTGCTATTCCAGTTGCCTCTGGAGTTGATTAGCAAGAATTGGTGCCTTTCCTATGGTTTAAGAAGTAACTGGACTTAAATCAGCATGCTGATACCACATCTAAGAAGGCTAGAAATTGGGCAGAAACACCCAGGCATCTAGAAGCTGTAGGATTAGGGGAGGAGAGGCGTGAGCAGGAAGGAGCTGGGGAGGGGTCTGAAATCAAGCCAGAATGGATCCTCATGTTGGGAAGTTTTAATGAGGAGGCTCCTGAAGAGTCTACAGGTGAACCCCAAAGAACTGCAGTCATTTGAACACTTTGCCCCACAGATGGTGTCTACGGACCTGTTGGAGATTGGGGTTGGGGGTGGTGAGCGGAGAGAGCGATGGCTGATGAGGGTCTAGAGCAGGAGCCATTAAAGAAACAGAATCAACCCCCGTGTCCAGTCCCTTCCACCTGTTTCAATACAAAACTCACTGGAAATAGAAGTTAAGGGGCAGATAAGCTCCTCTGCTGAGTCAAGCTATTAGTCAGACATGGGTTCGAGAGATGGGAGTGTTATACTGGACATGAAGTTATCATTTTAAATTTGGCTGGACTAATATTTTTTTTTAATAACAGCTGAAAGTGATCAGACAACCATAGGATTGGCCTGAGTTGTTACTGACTGGGTAACCACTTGATGGTGGTCATTTGAGAAAGAAGAAAACTGTATCTTCTATGTAACTCTGGGAGAGTTGAGACTATTCAAAATGGTAGCTGTAAGTGTGATAAATAAGCTAGAGGTGTCTACAAGGGTGTGATGAGGGCTCTTAAAAGGAACAACTGACATAACATTGAGATGCTAAAGGAGTCTCAGAAATGTTTATAGCTATGAGCAGACTATCACTGTTAGCCTCTCTAAGCCTCTCCTTTTTTCTTTTGTGAAGTTGCTCACCAAAGTCATTAAGTCATATTTATTTTGGTCTTAACTCTTGATCGCTAGCTTTTAAAAATACTGAAGGCCTATTCCACACGATGCATAGTCTGGTCCTTTTTTTTTTTTTAATAAGTGAGCTCTACTTTGGATTTCACTTTGGTGATTTCATTCCTTTAACTGGCTGACTCCCCTGAATGCATTCTGAGGATGGAGAAGTTTGTTCTTAGGATATAAAGAGAAGCATGAGTGCCAAATGAAAGAACAGATTTGAAAACCTGGATCATTTGGGTTACTTCATCACCCATGAAGGGAACAAGGAAGAGAAGCAGAGTGAGAGAGTAGACACAAGCGATTCTGAGGATCCCGGAGTCAGGCCTCCAACTGACTTCCTGCGGGGACGCTGCAGAGACATTCCCGCTCAGATGGGAGCTGGCAGCAGACCCTAGGAGAAGCCGCTAGCCCACCTCACTGTTCACCCAAGGTGCGATGGAGCCCTCACACCTCCACTCTCACCCACCCCCCGCCCTCGCCCATCGCAGAGTGTGCCTTCGAGAGGTGCAGGAACTGAAACAAAGAAGTTTCCTCGTTTCTTTTTTAGGTCCTTCTGCCTGAATTTTATCCTCAGCTCTTTTTGTCCCATACCATGTGTACTAAGACTGTAAGAAATAAAATGCCAACCCTTGGCAACTAGAGTGACTTAAGAGAATAGATTCTTAAACCAAAAGCAGCCATTTTATTATTCAGGAAGCTTTTAACATGCCTTTCTCTGACAACGCTTTTACTTTTGTATAATTAAGAGATTTAAAAACCTGGAAAATGTGAATGATTTTGCTCATATGTATGCCCATACATACGCAGTGCTCACAATGAATCATGCGCTATTTTGTGCAACCAACCAAAAAGTATTCCTTTGCAGTTTAATCATTTTCATCTTTACTTCTTGCATAAGCCTGGTCCAAGTGATACACTGAATGCTCGAAAGCAACATTATACTACAATTATTTAAACTGAAAAGAAAGATTTTTCAAGTGGGAATAATAAAATTATCTAGTTTCACAAACTGAAACCTATTCCACCAATAAACTGCTGTTACATTTTTTTAGCATCTTCTGAAAATTACTGCTTGTAATTTAGGAAACTGCTGTCATTTAAATCTTGGTTATACAGAATAGTAGTAATGATTTTTGTTCACCATAGATAATTAAGATTTAGTATAAATTAGATTACATAATCACGCAGCCCCTTTTTCTAAAATTACTACATTTCAACAGTACAACTTAAATGCACAATGTGAATAATATACAAATATTTGAAATATAAAAAATTATGTGTAAGATACAAGCAAAGTACATTCTTATACAACAGATTTATTAAGTGAAAATCAACTCTAGTTTTAAAGTTTGCACATTTATAGCTTTTAAGTCTTTAGGCCTTCTTATATTCTTGCTCTTGGGTTTTATTTTGCTTTGGTTTCCTTAGCAAACATTTAAAAATTTCAAAAAACCATAGTGATTCTCACACCTTTATTTACAAGTTTGGGAGAAAGTGACTCAACTGACTTGAGTTGTTAGTTTCATCACTTAAACCAATACACATTAAGAGAAAACAACTTTGGTAATAACAATCAGCAACAAAAAAGACACTGTTAAGATGTAGTTTTTCAATTTGGAAAGTAGCTGGGAGTTTCCTAAAAAGTGAAACATACAATTAATACATGATGACTCAGAGAACCAATTCCTAGATACTTGCCCCATCCCCCCAAATAAAAGTATATATCCACACAAAGACTTAATGTGAATGCTCATAGCAGCATTACTCAAAATTTTTAANCTAAAAAGTGAAACATACAATTAATACATGATGACTCAGAGAACCAATTCCTAGATACTTGCCCCATCCCCCCAAATAAAAGTATATATCCACACAAAGACTTAATGTGAATACTCATAGCAGCATTACTCAAAATTTTTAAATAATAGAGAATTTAAAGATCCATCAACAGTTGAATGGCAAACTGTGGTATAGCCACGTGATGTACTACTACTCAATAAGGGAAACAAAATGAATTAGTGGATCCATGCAACATGAAAACTTAGAAACATTACACCAAGTGAAAGAAATTATACATTAAAGACTACATATGATATGATTACATTTATGTGGAGTTTCTAAAAATAGCAAAATCATTAGAGACAGAGAGCAGATCAGTGTTTACCTGGGGCTGGTGATAGGGTGAAAACTGGCTAAAATGGGCATTAGGAGATTTGTGGGGATGATGAAAAAGTTGTACAACTATATTGTGTTGCAAATTGAACTTTAATAAAACCCCAAAGTATACGCATTAAATTAGTAGATTTTACTGTGAATTACATATAGAAAGAACTTTTAAAACTCTAGGCTTTTTCTACTCTCCTTCTCCCAATACTTCATATGTTTCTCTGCTTTTTATTCCTGATTGAAGTAGAACATTTTTCATTTGGTGATCTTCTTCTGAAAACTCACCCAAATATAGCAGCTCTTCATATCTCCCTCCTTCTGTCTGCCTGGCTTGTTCATTTACTCCGTCATTCAATTATTCAACAAGACTATATTGAGCATCTACCAAGTATCAAGCTGTGCTCTAGGTGCTGCAAATGCAAGATGAATAAGTCATCTCCTAATGCCTCTCTTTTATTCTCATCACAAGCTCTTGTCTTCATGTTAGAGCCACTCTTTCGCCATCTTCCCTATGGATACTTAATATCCTATTTAGATCAGTAATTTGCAAGTTGGTTCAGTGCTTTGCCAATGTTCTATTTCACTTGAAATGTCAATCTTTTAGAGTTTAATGAATATATCTTTAAAACACTTAGCAAATTCAAAATGAATTAACCCAATGAAATATTTGTTCAGTGGTTTCTTTGGAAAAACACACCAGGCCACATCAATGGTTTGGGGCAAAGGACGTTGACTTTGCTCAGCAAGATCAACTTCACTCAGCAAGATCAACTTCACTCAGCAATATCAACTTAATTTCCATCATCGGCAACTGAGGCGGTTTTGAAATTGTTTGAAGGGTACTCTGCACTCTGGAGAAGAGATAGAGACATCCAAACCCACTTAGTGTGTAAGAAGTAATTCTGGTACCTCTTACACTTGGAAAGTGGCCCTCAGATTTTCGTTAGATAATGCCCAGAAATATTAGCATGTCAGCCTTCCGAATCTTAGCAATTCAAGTCTATTGTTTCTGTGCATAGATTTATTTCCATTTCTGATTTTACTCATGCTGAGCAAAGACATGACTCTCTCCAACCTTCTCCTATAATATCATTTGCTGGAGAAATCACTTGGTGACCAACCCTGCTATAAACACAAACACAAAGATTATACAAGAGAGAAAATAACTCTTTCCCCAATATTTAATCAACGTTTTCAATACCCTTCTTTTCATATAAAATGATTAACTTAATAAAATTTAAAGCGCTTAATTCAGTTATACATCTTTAAAGATTTCATTTATGGAGACTTTGTGAACTCTACATCCTCTCCATCAATCTCAGCATTGCTGAGAAATGAGGAAGAAACATTTGGATGAAAAGATGTGGACACCAAAAAAAGAAGCACATGAAGAGCAGAAGTCATTGATGCAGGCAACACTGTCCCTGCCATGTCAACATCAGGCCTTACCTGGCGCAGAGTCAAGGCTTGTCTTTAGCCAGTTATTCAGTGACAAAATTGGAGATTATGTTGATTTGAGAAATACGATAGCATGCAAAAATAAGTCTTTTGCAGTTCCTTATAATAAATCACTTACACTCTGATTGCTCAAAGACATTTTGTTTGTTTTTTCCTGAAACTGCCCCTATCTCACCTCTTAGTGTTAGTCTTTTGTAGGGAATGGTTTGGTTTCTGACAGAGCATGCACTGTAAAACTAACATCTACACACACTGATGTTCTCATTTCATGTGGTACATGGCCCCTGGACCCTATCTTCAAACCTGGTCAGAAGCACAGATGTCAAGTGGTAGAGGACTATCTTTCAGTGTCCTTGATCAAACTAAAAAGTCTTACATAAATCAGTCTCACAGAAATAAAAAATGAGAAGAAACTGTGAAATTTGGTGTCATCTGTGGAAATTGTCCCCTTGGTTGAATTTGTATGGAAATATCTTAAATTCAGGTTCCGAACTTCCATCAACTTTAATGCACCTGAAGGTATGGGTCCTGGGAAAGATTTCCATTAATAGAGAGACTTTTGTGCTGGTTGCTGTGACCAATCACTTCATTTAAAAAAAGTTCTGTCATGTTATGTTCAAAATATGTCTAAATGTAAGTAGAAAAAAGTTTAGTTGTACCAAGGACTCAGATTTAAAACTGGGAATGTAGGGGTTGGGGGGCGATAGTGAATAAAACCAGGTTTTCGTAACAGCACATAGGAAATATAATATCAGAGTTGTGTTTTCTAAGTAACACTCATTAGTAGTCATTAACTGGGGGGAAAAAATGAAGTGAGAGAAGTGATTTTTTAAAAGATAAATAACAGGAACTTTTCATCAGCAATAATATTGTGAAAGCAGCCATCTTTTAAATGGAGGTAAGTTATCACGGGGTCTTTGATGACTAGGGAAGAAAGGGCAGAAGGAAGGTACCTTGTCTATATATTTCTATCCTGAGATGGAAATGGGAAAGATAAGAATATAAGGTGATTTTGAAACACAGCAGGTGTACAAAAACCTTGAGATGAGTTGCCCTTTCACAAGTACTAACTGGATGGAGAGACCCAGGTAAGAGGTCAGTGGCTTTTCTCTAATAAGGAGTTGAAAAGAATAATGAGGTGATGCCTGAAGCAAAAGCTGCAGGAGCCAGGCTACGCATGTCACAGAAATATTAGCATTTGTGAGCAGAGCATCGAACAGATTCAATGCAATGCAAAGAAGGACAATAGATCAACATTTCAGGTTGGACTTAAACAGAAATTAAAAATAGATTAAAAACACACTTGTGTTTAGGTATTGCTATTTCTTTCAATCTTGCCTCCTCAATCTAAAAAATGAACTCTTAAATGTAATTTGCAAAGTAGACATTATAATTTTGTTGTCTAAATCAAACTTATAATACTGAAAGGTGATATCAAAATATATATGTTATATGTATGTAAGTGTGCAATTGTGTGTGTTTTAAAGAACTCATATCTTGGCCTGGAAGTGTAACTTTTTTTCATTTATCTCAAGTTATCATACTAGGAAAAGAATAACTCATTTCAGTCTGAGCTCCACAGTCTATAGCCAATGCTGTCTACTTAGGATCAGCTACCTGCATTGCAGGAATTGTCAGCCTAAACTGAAAACACCTTATTTTTGTAACGGCATTTCCCACGCTATTGTCCTTTTTGAAAGTTAGAATTAGGTTATGAAAGCTTTAGCATTTGCACACAACAATTTAAAAAGCAGAGGCCATATTATGAAGAGATGGTGGGGAGAGTCTCTGTGAATTAGGGGGAAATGTCATTCTGATAGACATTCTTGATGTTTGTTATCAAAAAGGAAGTGACCTCCAGCCACTCAATATGCAGTCAGAGACAGTGAGTCATAGTTCAGATCTTCCCCATGTCCTGTGGGTAACTAGGTCTTTTCAGAGGAATTGCATTCCCTCCAGTCTGTCTTAATCTGCAAGTACTCCTCAAGGACTAAATTGACCTAGAAACTTTTGGAACACATATGGTTAGTAAGGTAAGTACATCATTCAAGATGAATACTCTTTCTGTCTGTGATAGCATTCAGCACACTGCATCTGGCCAAAAGAACCATTTCTAAAACTCCAGAGTTACCCTTCTCTCTTAGCAAACTCTCTTCCCCCACTTGCACAGGGCTTAACTATATTTCGCATTCCTTTCCTTCTGGAAACTCAGGCTACAGCACAGCCACAAGTGGTCTGTGCTAGCAACCTGGAAGCGGGGAGGGACCTAATGCTTTATGGCAGCAGTTCCTGACCTTTTCGGCACCAGGGCCTGGTGTCATGGAAGATAATTTTTCAACAGACTAGAGTAGTAGAAGGTTGGTCTGGGGATGATTCACGGGCATTCATTTATAGTGCACTTTATTTCTACTGGGGCTTCCCTGGTGGCTCAGATGGTAAAGAATCTTCCTACAATGTGGGAGACACAGGTTTGATTCCTGGGTCAGGCAGATCCCCTGGAGAAGAGAATGGCAACTCACTCCAGTATTTTTGCCCGGACAATTCCCAAGGACAGAGGAGCCTAGTGGGCCATAGTCCCTGGGGTCACAAAGAGTCAGACACAATTGAGTAACTAATACTTTCACTTCTATTATTATATCAGCTCCATCTCAGATCATCAGGCATTAGATCTCAGAGACTGGGGATCCTTGTCCTATGGGATACACTTTCAATAGTAATCAGAGGGATCCAGAAGATAAATTATTCTTCCCCTGTCCCCTCTGCAGACTGTATAAGAAACCATGGCCCACATAGCTCCCCAGAGCCATCCCCCAAAGACTAGCTAAACGTCTGTATTTTCTTTTGAAGCTGTGGCCACTTTAGTAACATATTATGCTACACCATTTGCTTTCTCTTTGTCTCTTCCTCACTTCCTTTCTCCCTTCTCTCTTGCTGCCCCTGAACTATACAATAAAGTATTAGCATATAAATTTCACCACAGGTTCATTCTGTCATCTAAAGCTAAGCGTGGATGCCTGATAAATTTCATTATTTTGATTGAACACCATCATAAGCAGAAATTATTGACCCATGATAATATCTAATCAAAAGTCTTTACCTCATTTTGAACACTATGGACCAAGTGTGTCTGTCTTTTCTTACAGAAACACAAAATGTGAAAGAAGGACAAGCACAAGGTTTCCCGTGCGGGATTTACAGATGGGAGAGATGCCATCCTGACTGTATCTTCAGGAAAGGATGAGATGACTTTGATACATCTTGATTTAAGTAATCAGTGACTGCCTATTAATCCTATATGTTTATGTGAGATGGAAGAAAAAGTCATTACATTGTGGTCCTGGAAGTATTAGGTGTCATAAGAGACTTTACTGAAGGTGTCCTTTAATACTTCTACACATAAATTCTGGATATATCAAAGTTCTCCAAACACAGCACTATAAAACTCTCAGACTTCTCTGTCCTTGCACCGGCTGTTCATTCTCCCTGAAGGTCCTAAACATGCAAGCGCACGCGCGTGCGCACAAACACACACACACACACACACACACACACTTCCATCCTGAAAACTGATGATCCAAATAAAGACCTTTTCAGTGACTGCCCCGAATGTCTCTCCTTTTCATTGCAAAATTAAGTGTTTCTGTCCCCTATTTATACTTCTGTTCCAAATCCTAGCTGAAAGCACTTATCTGTCTGCTGCTGCTGCTAAGTCACTTCAGTCATGTCTGACTCTGTGTGACCCGATAGACAGCAGCCCACCAGGCTCCCCCGCCCCTGGGATTCTCCAGGCAAGAACACTGGAGTGGGTTGCCATTTCCTTCTCCAATGCAGGAAAGTGAAAAGTGAAAGGGAAGTCGCTCAGTCGTGTCCGACTCTTGGTGACCCCATGGACCACAGCCTACCAGGCTCCTCTGTCCATGGGATTTTCCAGGCAAGAGTACTGGTGTGGGGTGCCATTGCCTTCTCCAATCTATATGTCTATTGGTCTTTAAACTTTACTCGGAATTCCTTAAATTTTCAGATTGTGTTGCTTTTGTTTTTATATCCCCAATATGTCTCACGACTCTTGAGACATGATAAGGACCAAGTAAAAAGGAATGAGGGGAAGATCAAAGAGGTGAACAAGAACAAAAAAGAGGGGGGGAAAAGACCATGGAAATGTATTCTATCAGTCTCCTTACATTCTTTCTTTCTCCCAAAATTTTGGATTTGAAGAAGAGAGTCCAAAGTTGAAATAATGTTACATATTTTTGAAAGTTTTAGAAAGCATCACAATATTTCATACACCGTACCACAAAATATTTTAAGTCAATCCTCAGGAGATATTTTTCTTAAAACGTGCACTCAAGAGTACAATAAAAATCATTAAGAAAAGGCTGCTTTCCAGAAACTCGTTTTGAGGGAAGTTGTCTTGAAACACCTTAGATCTATAAACAAACAGATCTTTGTATTTCAGTCCCAAAGTTTGACATGTAGAAAAAGGACACCATGAATTAGAATGGATNCTCCCTTCTCTCTTGCTGCCCCTGAACTATACAATAAAGTATTAGCATATAAATTTCACCACAGGTTCATTCTGTCATCTAAAGCTAAGCGTGGATGCCTGATAAATTTCATTATTTTGATTGAACACCATCATAAGCAGAAATTATTGACCCATGATAATATCTAATCAAAAGTCTTTACCTCATTTTGAACACTATGGACCAAGTGTGTCTGTCTTTTCTTACAGAAACACAAAATGTGAAAGAAGGACAAGCACAAGGTTTCCCGTGCGGGATTTACAGATGGGAGAGATGCCATCCTGACTGTATCTTCAGGAAAGGATGAGATGACTTTGATACATCTTGATTTAAGTAATCAGTGACTGCCTATTAATCCTATATGTTTATGTGAGATGGAAGAAAAAGTCATTACATTGTGGTCCTGGAAGTATTAGGTGTCATAAGAGACTTTACTGAAGGTGTCCTTTAATACTTCTACACATAAATTCTGGATATATCAAAGTTCTCCAAACACAGCACTATAAAACTCTCAGACTTCTCTGTCCTTGCACCGGCTGTTCATTCTCCCTGAAGGTCCTAAACATGCAAGCGCACGCGCGTGCGCACAAACACACACACACACACACACACACACACTTCCATCCTGAAAACTGATGATCCAAATAAAGACCTTTTCAGTGACTGCCCCGAATGTCTCTCCTTTTCATTGCAAAATTAAGTGTTTCTGTCCCCTATTTATACTTCTGTTCCAAATCCTAGCTGAAAGCACTTATCTGTCTGCTGCTGCTGCTAAGTCACTTCAGTCATGTCTGACTCTGTGTGACCCGATAGACAGCAGCCCACCAGGCTCCCCCGCCCCTGGGATTCTCCAGGCAAGAACACTGGAGTGGGTTGCCATTTCCTTCTCCAATGCAGGAAAGTGAAAAGTGAAAGGGAAGTCGCTCAGTCGTGTCCGACTCTTGGTGACCCCATGGACCACAGCCTACCAGGCTCCTCTGTCCATGGGATTTTCCAGGCAAGAGTACTGGTGTGGGGTGCCATTGCCTTCTCCAATCTATATGTCTATTGGTCTTTAAACTTTACTCGGAATTCCTTAAATTTTCAGATTGTGTTGCTTTTGTTTTTATATCCCCAATATGTCTCACGACTCTTGAGACATGATAAGGACCAAGTAAAAAGGAATGAGGGGAAGATCAAAGAGGTGAACAAGAACAAAAAAGAGGGGGGGAAAAGACCATGGAAATGTATTCTATCAGTCTCCTTACATTCTTTCTTTCTCCCAAAATTTTGGATTTGAAGAAGAGAGTCCAAAGTTGAAATAATGTTACATATTTTTGAAAGTTTTAGAAAGCATCACAATATTTCATACACCGTACCACAAAATATTTTAAGTCAATCCTCAGGAGATATTTTTCTTAAAACGTGCACTCAAGAGTACAATAAAAATCATTAAGAAAAGGCTGCTTTCCAGAAACTCGTTTTGAGGGAAGTTGTCTTGAAACACCTTAGATCTATAAACAAACAGATCTTTGTATTTCAGTCCCAAAGTTTGACATGTAGAAAAAGGACACCATGAATTAGAATGGATCGCTGTGTAATGCATAGTAAGCCAGCTCATCCTGTGGAAGAGATAGAAATTTGTAAACGCAGTGTTTTTAACAACAAATTTGATTGAACACTAACACTCAAATCTTCTTCCAATCTTGAACCTCAAAGGAGTTGACCCAGATGCATGAAAATCTTTCCTATGTGGAATAGTTGTGCCATACGTAGGCTTTCAACACTGTGAGAGAAGCATTATAGGGCTGCGGTATCCTGACACAGTTTAAAAACTGAGGAGGCAATTACTATTTTTGATTGTGTTAACCTGTGTGTAATTATGTAATTACCTACAAAATTTAGGCAGAGTGTTTCAGATCTAAATCATTAACTTTAACAATTGACAAGCTGCTTTGATTAGTATTTTCATAGTGTAGGATATCATACTTTTGTCGGCTTTCACATGATTAGTTATGATTGGGAATTTATTTATGCAGAACATTTTTATTGCTTGTTTGGAGAAACAGAGCTGGAGAGTGAGGGCAGAAGAGTCATGTGCCTCCCTCATGGTTCAACTCAGGAAATACTAGTGATGAGACTATACAGAAGAGATCCTTGTTATCACCCCCCAAATGATACAAAATTGTAGTGTCACATTAGAAGAGTATCCAGAGAATTCAGTTTGGGAAAATTGGGTTCTCCTTTGGCAAATTAGACTAACAAGGACATCAGTGAATGTGGCATCAACTCAGACTGTCACACACATCCCCTGACTTGGTCAGACAGCCCCTCTAACAGCATTGATCCATACAGCTGCTCTTCTAAGGAAAACACATGTCAATATATTTGTTATTTACTTTCTAGCAGAAACCCAGCAGCTGCAGCAATTTTTGAGAGAATTCTCTGACACATCTCATTTCCTATCAGTCTTAGGTGCTAGTGGCTATACACACACATTCCTATTAGGCTAACATCTCTGAATCCAGCTAGCTACTGGGAGAGAAAATCCTTTAATTTCTTGGCTATGATGGGACTGTGTGATGCCAAATTTCAACTCTCTATGGGAGACAGAAAGTCCTCGGGACATGAAGGTTTTCTTGTCTCCCCAGGCAAATTGGCTGGGCTCACTTGTTTGAAGGAGGCGATTATTAAAAATGGCTTAGAGAAATTTTAAAGTAAAATGAAAATAAAAAGAGTCCCCCAGCTACTATGGATGTATTTGTCTTTCCCTTCTTAGGGAGAGTGTTTGGGGTGGATCTGAGTAATCAAAAGCAGCTGACACAAGTAATCCATGCTAATTTGAAATGAAAAAAAAAAAAAAAAGTGTGTAATTTGCCACCGAGATCAGAAGGTGAGACTCTCTCTCCAAAAGAATTTGCAGAACAAAATGGACCTTTAGTTCTCAGTAATTTTTCCTTTCTCTCTGCAATTTTATGACATTGTATTCTAGTGAAAATGTCTAGAAAGGAATAGTTTCATATGATTGTCATTGTCTCCCTACATAAATAATAATAACATTCTAAATGCAGTTTGTGCAGTAGAGGAGCAGAGAATGCTGTACCACATGAGAAATTTTTTTTCTATATCAGATTAGGAGTGCCAAACTCCACAACTGTAAAATACGAATCTCTCAAAATCAGACATCTCTGTTGCCATGTCTCACAAGCATGAACATCTGCTCCATCTTTCACAATGAGACTTTTCCCCACAATCAGACAAGCTACTGTCTTTGAGATGCAAGCTTAATTATACTGTTTTTAAACCTTCGTGACTGAACTCATATGAAACAATGTCACTTCCTTACTGTTTTTAATCTTGTCTTCCCATCTCTCTAAATGTAATGTAAATGTAAAATTTTATCAAATTTCAATTCTCCATCCAGCCTTATAGTTTTTCTCCTACTTAGCTATGACTCTCTAATAGTTTTTATGAATTTAAGAAATATCTATCTTTCTGAAAATTTGGAGACTGAATCCTACTCTTCTTCTCTTCTCTGATAACATTGTAGGTTATCTCCTCCATTATGCACATTATGCAAGAAAGGAAGGTTGTAAGATGCTTTATAGTAATTCTTTTGCTTTCTAAATAAAATGATTACTCATAATTGTTTTATTATTAACTCTTTTGGTATCTGCTTTCCATGGCCTACATAGATTCATGTCTATGAATATCTATGTTTGCAGCATATTTGGAGGTGGCTGTATGCATTTCCTCTGCCAGAGCATGCTACACAACAATACAAAACACCAGGAATGAAACAAGAGTCAGAAGTCACTTGGGTTTTATAGGTAAGTTGTGTTGTTGAAGAATCTTCCTCTGTTGGCATATCATATCCAATAAGGCCATTTTGCTGCCTGAAGAACTAATCCACTTTTCTTTCTTTCTTTCTAAGCACAACATATTTGAATCCAGTCCCTCAGCTGAAACTCAGGTAGGAGGTGAAGCTCAAATCAGGAATAGGATATCATGGGTATTTGAAGTGGAAAGAGATTTGGGGATATGACTGGGAATGATGTGAAGTTCAGCAGAGAGAGGAATGGGATGAACTCTGGGATGGTGTAAAACAAGGAGTGTCTTTGCACATATTACTTGGTAACAATAGCTGTATTTATATTTTAATACAGCTGTTTGGGACAGGATGATGACTGTCAGAAACAAAGCAATTCAAATCTCTAAACCAAGATTCCTTTGTTGTGGATGGTCATCCCATGCATTCTAAGATGTTTAGCAATACCTGCAGCCTCTCCTTACCAGATGCAGGAGACTTTCATTCAGTTATGAAACCAAAAATGGCAGTCCACCAGGTTCTGCCGTCCCTGGGATTCTGCAGGCAAGAACACTGGAGTGGGTTGCCATTTCCTTCTCCAATGCATGAAAATGAAAAGTGAAAGTGAAGTCTCTCCATCGTGTCCAACTCTTAGCGACCCCATGGACCACAGCCTACCAGGCTTTTCCGCTCATGGGATTTTCCAGGCAAGAGTACTGGAGTGGGGTGCCATTGCCTTCTCCAAAAAGGTCTCCAGGCACAGCCAAATGTCCCCTGCCTGCCTGGGAAGCAAAACTTCTTCCATGTGAGAACTACTCTTCTAAAAAGCTTAAATGTCTTACTTTACTTTTGACAACACAAGCAACGTTTATATGACCTGCTATGGCTTTCAAGGGAAAGGCAAGTGTCCATAGAGTTTAAATGCTCCATATTCATGACCCATTAGCAACAGCTAAGCAGCCGCATGGTTAGTTGGCCACACAATCAGAAAGGAAGTTGATGACCCAGCTTTATCACAAATGTATAAAGACCCAAATGTATAAAGTCACAGCTCTGTTCTCTACAATAGAATCTAGATAGTAAGCAAGCAAAGCAGGCCTGGTGTCTCCACAATATGCTTCTAGAATACTCTGACTATGGACATGTGACACTCTGTCTACAGGACATTTTTTACATTTAACACCTCATTGATAAAAATCGCAAGAATGGTTGAGGGTGATGTCGGCACCTGGAAGAGGGAAGCCAGTCTTTTGAGACATTCTCTTAGAGCCTGCCAGGCTTTCTTGCAGGACAGTAGAGCAGTATTTTTTCTAGATGAAAAAATATTATTTTTACTTTAGCACACTCAAAGGTCCATCATAAGTTTCCTCTTCATTTATAAATTAATCATGAGCTACTTCATATTTCTGTATTCTTAGTAATATGGCCTTTCATTAAAAGGTCCAAACAGAATTGTATTAGGACAGCAAAATATATCTAATAGAATTTTATTAGAGTATTATACCCAGTAGATGTGCTTTTAAATTTGAAAGGTATGTTACTATCAAGCTTACAGAAACAATACATTTTACATAATTTTACATTTCCAGGGATATGCTGTCCTTTCTTTTTCTGATCTCATAAACTTTTCTAAATTTCTTAGGAAATGAAAGATTCTAAAAATCATAAAAGTTCCTGTTATTTCCTAAACAGCATGCAAAGCTGTTGCATAATCTCAGAAAAAGATAGACAGGACAGACCTTACAAATATATTTTAAAGCTCTGAAATGTAGACAAGAATATGTAAATTGAAAGTAAATTTATTTTAGTGAACTGGCAAGAAGGGAAAAAATATAGGGCCATATGTTACCATCAGTTTTGCTATGCATATTTGGGGGAAAAAAAGTTTCTTAAGCCAGGCATTTTCAGTCCATAAAATGCCTTCCATAGGTAACCACAAGCTGGCAGAAGTAGCAGGCAAGCGTTGAAAGTTAGAAATGAGGACAATGCTTTTATTGGTGGCAGAGCAGAATTGGGAACTTGGTCTAAGAGGAATGGAGATGAGGGTATGATAATTTTACGTAAGTGAAAATGGTATCAGTGAGTAAGGAAACTCTTAGCTAGAAGCAGAAGTTCTTTGTTTCACCTCCTTTTCTCCCATTGGTCTCTCTATTCACAGAGGAACTACTGTGAAAATCATGAACAGTGTAAAGAACGTGTATTCCGGTTCACCTCTCTGTTCTAGGTACTAAGTGATTTCTTCTTTCCTGCTTTGCTTCAGTAAAAATATCACAGTACACAGCAGGTCAGTTGAGATCTAGCCACAAATACAAATAATAAATTATGTGGACTAATATAAATAACATGCTGTCTGAAAGCAAGGCTTTATCTGTTCTGACTATAATCTGAAGTTCTGGAATAATGCCTGGGATACAATAAGTGCTCAGTAATTTTTATTAAATGACTAAATGAATATCACAATCATTTTGTGCTTGACATCATGAACTTATATATTTTAAATTAATAATTATTCTTCTATGTGTATTGTTTGTGTGTGTGTAACTGTATTTGGACTCTGCACATTTCCATGAAAGACTAGAGACTGCTCAATGATGACATGTTTGTATATGTGTGTACTCCTTTACTATTTATAAACCATTTTTCCATGGCTTATAGTACACAAATGCAGAGGACTGAATCCCAACAATCTCAGAAGACGGAATTCTATTTTTTTTTAAACTGAGACCATAAGCAGACAAGTGACTGAATCTCTAAACTTCTATGAAGTTTCTTGATCTATGAAGTAACCAACAGTTCTCCTAAGGTTCCTGTGAGGGTTAAATGGACTGATAGGCATGAAATTGCTTGGCAGAATGTAAAATACTGGATAAGTATCAATGGCATTACTCAAGTTATTCTCAGATAGCAAAGAACATGGATGAATGTTATGATCATTAAAATATTAGCAATTATACAACCTCCTGGACTCCAAGAAGCTCAAAGTCTCAAGGCACCACAAGCAGGTAACCAAGAGTCTCGGGTTCCGAGGCTAATTGTAGCAGTGAGACTTGCTAGAATTCTTGAGTTTTATGTACCTCAATAACATCATTTGGATAACACAACCCCTCAGAAAGTTCCCCGAGCTTCCTTTCTGCTCTAAGGTGTTATGATTCTGTGAAAGAAACAGATTGATGGGGTACTTGGAGCACAATCCAAAAGATAAGACCAGACTTGAGGAAAGTGTCAGAAAAAAGAAAGGAGTGTAGTTGGTCACATCTTACACCCAACTTACAACTTCTCAGCCCAACTCTCCCTCCAGTTATTACTGTAGCAACCAGCTTCCCTCAGCTGTTATGTTGTTGTACAATACAGACTCCTCAAGACACCTGTCACCACTCACACATGGGCAGCCTGAGAGTGCAAGGAAGTCAAGACCCAGAGAGGAAGACTTTCATCAGTGGAGAACAAGATCCAATAGACTTAACTCTCCTCCTCCTATCCCTCAAGTAAACATTTCTAAAGTGGTAGTCTATGGCTTCTCAGAGGGTTCTTGGTAAGAAGAAACTCAGTTCCCCCCAGGGGTGAGCAACTCAAGGCTCACAATTGCACTCATCTCACATGCTAGTAAAGTAATGCTCAAAATTCTCC
>SJYV01013345.1:0-11286 GCA_006410875.1 Neotragus pygmaeus | reverse complement strand
GGTGTTATCCCTATGTGCATATCTATCTCCTAATTTCCTCTTTTTATAAGGACTTTAATCATATGACCTCATTTTAACTTGATCAATTTTTTAAAGACCCTATGTCCAAATAAGTCACATTCTGAGGAATGTGGGGTTATGGCTTCAACATATGGGTTTTGAGGGGACATAATTCAAACTGTGTCCAAAGAGATATTTATGCATTACTTAATAAGCACATGACTGCTAAACATCTCCTGGGTGCCAGTCACTGTTTTGGGTGGGAGGAGAGTAAGAAATAAATGAAACAAATAAAGTCCCTGCTCTCATGATATGTTTTCTCACTGGTACTTGCCTAGCCCGAGGTTCTTTCTGCTATATTTCACTGGACTCCCTATGAATTTTCTAAACAAATTAATTTAACATTTTAATCCCATATATTAAGTAGCTAAACTAATACACATATCTCTCATTTTTCAAGCCCTGTGCAAGAAGTAAACACTTCAGCTGTATTTAATAAATGAATACCACCTGGGGATAAACTACCAATTTTTTTTTTAGGTCAGCAGCATGACCTTCAGTGAATTAATTCTGACTGTGTGTTAAATGACACAACGTACAACATTGTAAGCAGATTAATTTCTATTCCGCATAACATTGCTTTGCTCTAATTTTGTATTTCTAAGCTATTAAAATTTAGACACTCCAGGCCCGATACTTCTGAAGCTAAGCAATTTGCAAAATGGTATACTAACAAATGTTCTTACCACATCTGCTCTTTCCAGTGCAGGGAAACTGGCAGGATTCAGGGAAATAGATCCTATGGGCAAGAGCTAACAGGCATCAATGCACAGTCAGTCTGAAATGATAAATGTGTTTTAGGAGTTCTCCTAGAAGAAATTAGGCAACAGTCCTTTGAGATGTGAAGCACACAAATCAACCTTATGATATCCAAGAGTTCTGCCAATTTCTTGAGGAAAAAATAATTAGGAAAGAAAAAATGATCCTTCTACTCAGATGGCCTCTTGGACCAGTGTGACTCAACACAGTGCTGTTGGTACCTGGGTAGCATCTGTTGAGTAGCAGGTGTGTTACACAACGTGGGGGGGGAGGCAGGCAGAGCAGTTCTGCTGAACTGGAACACTCTTGGAAACCGATTCCCAGCTCACGTTGGTTCTTCTTTTTGGAACATCATCCGCTATCCCCATCTCCCGTTTGCCATGCTAGTTTTCTCAGCTACAGTTGGCAAATATGAGTTACCACCATTGAGAAATTCTTCTCAATGTCCCCAATTTCATATTAGTGTCCTCTGGCCCCTGCCCCCACCCCCTGACACAGTACTTACCCCATAACAGTTCCCACTGGTTTAAGAGTAAATGCCAACCCACTAACATGTCTCTTCTACTACCTAATGACCTTTCTGAGGTTAAAGATTACATGTTTTCTTTGTTGTAGACCTGATGCCTGAAACATACAGTGCTCAACATGTATTTGTCAAAAGAAAAGGTCAGAATGATAAATATTTTATCCAGTTATTTTTCTAAACATAGTATTCAAATTAAATTAGAAAAGCACAGTATAGAGGGTGGTCCTAAGATGGTGGAGGAATAGGATGGGGAGACCACTTTCTCCCCCACAAATTCATCAAAAGAACATTTAAACGCTGAGTAAATTCCACAAAACAACTTCTGAATGCCGGCAGAGGACATCAGGCACCCAGAAAAGCAGCCTATTGTCTTTGAAAGGAGGTAGGAAAAAATATAAAAGACAAAAAAAGAGACAAAAGAGGTAGGGATGGAGCTCTGTCCCAGGAAGGGAGTCTTAAAAAGAGAAAAGTTTCCAAACACCAGGAAACACTCTCACTGCGGAGTCTGTGGCGAGCCTTGGAAGCACAGAGGGCAACATAACAGGGAGGAAAAATAAATAAATAATTAAAACCCACAGATTATGAGCCCAGTGGTAACTCCCCCAGCAGAGAAGCAGCGCCGACGCCTGCATCCGCCACTAGCAAGCGGGGGCTGGGCAGGGAGGCACAGGCTGCATTGCTTAGAGTAAGGATCTGGCCTGAATGCCCTGTGTGCAATCTGAGAGAACTAACTTGGGCTAGCAAACCAGACTGTGGGATAGCTACCACACGAAAAGCCCTAAGACACAGAACATGCACAGAACAAAGGACTGAACAGAACTAGCCGGCTGCAGACCATCCCCTTCCAGTGACAGGCAGTCAGAGCCAGAAGGGGGCAATCACAGCCCCAAAGATACATTGTCTACCAATCTACAAGCAGGCTTCTTTGCTAACTAAGACTTCTTGGGGTTCTGGACAGTCAACATCCGCCTGAGAAAGTGCGCCGGTTGTACCCCCAGAAAACTGAGCGGCAGGGATGGGGGAGGCAATAAGTCTCAGTGACCATGCTCGCCAAACACCTGAGCTACTCGGACCTGAGAAGGGTACAAAACACAAGCCCAACTGAGTCTGTACCTCTGAGGACTACTCGAGAGCCTGAACCTGAGCGGCCTAGACCTGGGAGGTGCATGCAGCCCAGGGCCAGCCTCAGACGGTTCCGGAGGAGCAACCTAGAGCCTGAGCAGTGTGGGCAGGGAGGACGCACGTGCCGTGAGCAGGGGCAGGCCCAGTGTGGCACTCCAGTGTTATGTTTGCAGCATCCCTCCCTCCCCACAGCATGACTGAACAAGTGAGCCTAGAAAAAGTGTCCACCACTGCCCCCTTTGTGTCAGGGTGGAAATCAGACAGACCAGCAAACAGAAGAAGCTAAAACAGAGGGAATCACCTTGGAAGTGACAGGTGCAATAGATTAAAACTCTGTCGTTAGTACCAACTACATAGGAAAGGGCCTATAGATCTTGAGAAATATAAGCTGGACCAAGGAACTATCCAAAAATGAACTGACCCCACAATACCCACAACACCACCAGAGAAAGTCCTAGATATATTTTTATGATCATTCTTTTTTTGTAATTTTTAAAACCTCTATTACTCCTTTAATTTTCACTTTTATACCTACTATTACTTGGCAAAAAAAAAAGACCCTATTTTTTAAAGCAAACTTCATATATATATATTTTAAATAATTTTTGTAACTTTTCTTTCTTTCTTTCTTTTCTTTAATATTGTATTTTTGAAATTCCAAACTCTATTCTAGATTTTTAATCTTTGCTTTTGGGTATTTGTTATCAATTTTGTACCTTTAAGAACCCAATCTTCAGNGGGGATCTTCCTGACCCAGGGATCAAACCCAGGTCTTCCACGTTGGAGGCAGACGCTTTAACCTCTGAGCCACCAGGGAAGCCCCCAGTCAATAGAAGAATATTTATCAATGCCCACTATGCTACTAAAACTACTAGGAGAGAACACTTAGGGAAGTAAGAAATGTTAAGTTCTTGCATTAAAGAATAAATAGGTAATTTTTATTTAGAGTACTTTAAAGTGATGGTGAAAGTGAAAGTGTTAGTCACTCAGTCATGTCCAACTGTTTATGAGTCCCTGGACTTTAGCCCATCAGGTTCCTCTCTCCATGTAATTCTCCAGGGAAGAATACTTGGAATGGGTTGCCATGCCCTTCTCCAGGGGACCTTCCCAACCTAGGGAGCGAACCCAGGTCTCCTGCATTGTAGGCAGAGTCTTTAACATCTGAGCCACCAGAGAAGCCCATTATGTAAAACTGTGTTTTATATGAGTAATGTGATTTTATTAAGAACACTTTAAAACAATGGATATTTCAGTTTTTCTCTAAATTATCTTTTCTTTACTTTCGAGAAAAATACAGTAAAACATTTTGTCTCTGTTTCGTGAAGTGTATACATCAACTCTAAAATATGTGTCTTGGCTTTTTATTAAGTCAGGGTTTAAAGTTTTAACATCTGTTTCTTCACTAGGGGCTTCCTTGATAGCTCAGTTGGTAAAGAATCCACCTGCAATGCAGTAGACCCCCCATTTGATTCCTGTGTTGGGAAGATTCGCTGGAAAAGGGATAGGCAACCCACTCCAGTATTGTTGGGCTTCCCTTGTGGCTCAGCTGGTAAAGAATCCACCTGCAATGCAGGAGACCTGGGTTCAATCTCTGGGTTGGGAAGATCCCCTGGAGAAGGGAAAGACTACCTACTCCAGTAATCTGGCCTGGAGTATTCCATGGACTGTATATAGTCCATGGGGTTACAAAGACACGACTGAGCCACTTTCTCTTTCTGTACTACTAGTGAAGCTTATCATATTTAGTCAAAGGAAGATCTATTGTTTTAATACACTCTCTGTATATTAAAAAGACCGGGGGGAAATAAGTGAATAATCAAAGACTGAATAAAACTCACATGAGGTTAATTTAGCAAGCAATGTTGATTCAATACAATGCAAGATAACCTTTCTGTCACCATGTTGGGAGAGGGTGGGGAGAGACAGAGACAGAGGGGAAAGGAAAGAGGAGGGAATGAATACGAATGTGTTTTAGATTTTAGACATCAGACTTTTAATATTAGACTTTTGAGAGCCTTTCCTATTAGCAAAGCTAAGTATTCCTGATCCTTAACTCAACAAGGCAAGCACGTTTCAGAAGGAGTCAAACTATTAAGGAGCGTGTTGTACAGGGTCAATGTGCAATGCACTGGTCATAGCAAACACCCTCTTCCAACAACACAAGAGAAGACTCTACACATGTACATCATCAGATGTTCAATAGTGAAATCAGATTGATTATATGCTTTGCAGCCAAAGATGGAGAAACTCTATACAGTCAGCAAAGATAAGAGCAGGAACTGACTATGGCTCAGATCATGAACTTCTTATTGCCAAATTCAGATTTAAATTGGAAGAAACTNGTTCAATAGTGAAATCAGATTGATTATATGCTTTGCAGCCAAAGATGGAGAAACTCTATACAGTCAGCAAAGATAAGAGCAGGAACTGACTATGGCTCAGATCATGAACTTCTTATTGCCAAATTCAGATTTAAATTGGAAGAAACTAGTGGAAACCACTAGACCATTCAGGTATGACCTAAATTAAATTCCTTATGACTATACAGTAAAAGTGACAACTAGATTCAAGGGATTAGATCTGAGAGACAGAGTGCCTGAAGAACTATGGATAGAGGTCTGTGACATTGTACAGGAGGCAGTGATCAAGACCATCCCTGAGAAAAAGAAATGCAAAAAGGCAAAATGGTTGTCTGACAAGGCATTACTAATAGCTGAGAAAGAAGAGAAGCTAAAGCAAAGGAGAAAAGGAAAGATATATCCACCTGAATGCAGATTTCCAAAGAATAGCAAGGAGAGATAAGAAAGCCTTTCTCAGTGATCAATGCAAAGAAATAGAGGGAAACAATAGAAAGGGAAAAACTAGAGATCTCTTCAAGAAAATTAGAGATACCAAGGGAACATTTCATGCAAAGATGNCAGATTTCCAAAGAATAGCAAGGAGAGATAAGAAAGCCTTTCTCAGTGATCAATGCAAAGAAATAGAGGGAAACAATAGAATGGGAAAGACTAGAGATCTCTTCAAGAAAATTAGAGATACCAAGGGAACATTTCATGCAAAGATGGACTCGATAAGATACAGAAATGGTTGGACCTAACAGAAGCAGAAGATATTAAGAAGAGGTGGCAAGAATACACAGAAGAACTGTACAAAAAAGATTTTCACGACCAAGATAATCACGATGGTGTGATCACTCACCTAGAGCCAGACATCCTGGAACGTGAAGTCAAGTGAGCTTTAGAAAGCATCACTACGAACAAAGCTAGTGGAGGTGATGGAATTCCAGTGGAGCTGTTTCAAATCCTGAAAGATGATGCTGTGAAAGTGCTGCACTCAATATGCCAGCTAATTTGGAAAACTCAGCAGTGGCCACGGGACTGGACAAGGTCAGTTTGCATTCAATCCCAAGGAAAGGCAATGCCAAAGAATATTGAAACTACTGCATAATTGCACTCATCTCACACACTAGCAAAATAATGCTCAAAATTCTCAAGCCAGGCTTCAATAGTATGTGAACCGAGAACTTCCAGATATTCAAGATGGGTTTAGAAAAGGCAGAGAAATCAGAGATCAAATTGCCGACATGCACTGGATCATTGAAAAAGCAAAAGAATTCCAAAAAAACATCTACTTTTGCTTTATTGACTATGCCAAAGCCTTTGACTTGTGTGGGTCACAACAAACTGTGAACAATTCTTAAAGCAATGGGAATACCAGACTACCTGACCTGCCTCTGGAGAAATCTGTATGCAGGTCAAGAAGCAACAGTTAGGACTGGACATGGAACAACAGACTGGTTCCAAATCAGGAAAGGAATATGTCAAGGCTGTATATTGTCACCCTGCTTATTTAACTNAGCCCTGTCCGGACCATCACCAAGCCCCCTCCTGACCATCACCGAGCCCCTTCACCATCACTCAGCTCCATCTTGACCATCACTGAGCCCCCTCCTGACCATCACCGAGCCCTGTCCTGACCATCACTCACCCCCTCCTGACCATCACCCAGCCCTGTCCTGACCATCACTGAGCCCCCTCCTGGGCCCCCTCCTGACCGTCACTGAGCCCCACCCTGGCCATCACTGAGCCCCGTCCCGGCTCCAAGGCCCTGGTAAGCTCAGTCATCTGCCACCCAGCTCTGCCTCCCTAGACACTGTCCTGCTTCCTNCCATCACTGAGCCCCCTCCTGGGCCCCCTCCTGACCGTCACTGAGCCCCACCCTGGCCATCACTGAGCCCCGTCCCGGCTCCAAGGCCCTGGTAAGCTCAGTCATCTGCCACCCAGCTCTGCCTCCCTAGACACTGTCCTGCTTCCTGCCCCCTGCAGGCGCTGTTCCTACCCCTTGTCCCCGGCAGACTTCCTCCGTGCAATATTGTCTCGAGTCTGCTTCCCAGGGAACCTGAGCTGTAAGCGATCTGGTCAAGGGTGGCCTGAGAAGGCGGCGGGTCAGCTCGCTGTGAGGCAGAGACTCGGGGCGACTGGGCCACCGCCAGCGTCCAGCAGGGCTGCGGCTGCCGCTGTGACTTCCCGCACAGGAGATCTGGGTTGGGGGGAGCGGGAGGGGGCAGGGCTGGCTCATAGCCTTAGTGGCCTTCCAGGCTCCAGGAGCAGTAATCACAGAAGAATCCAGTGTCCTTGCTGGAGGGAACTGAGGCATTAGAGCAGAGGTTCTCAGCAGCACTGAGCTTGGCTCCCCAGGCATACCTGGTGATATAAGACTCATCACAAACGAGAGGGGACAGTGGCTACTGACTGACATCAAAGGGCAAAGTCCAAGGATGCTGCTGAACACCCTGCAGTACTCAGGGTAGCCCCCAAAACAAAGACCATCAGGACAAAAGTAAACAGGACCGAAGCCGAGAAACCCTGCATTAAAGGCAGTGAGAGGCAGGGAACTTCCCTGGAAAACCAGTGGTTAAGACTCTGAGCCTCTAGTGCAGGGGCCACCAGTTCAATCCCTGGTTGGGGAGCTAAGATCTTGTGTGTCCCACAGTGCAGCCAAAATTCTTTTTAAATAAATAACTTAAAAAAATTTAAAGATAGTGAAAAACTAAGAATGATTAAGTTAAGGCAAGTGTGAAAGTCAGAGGCCTATGTTGCTGAAGCTGAAGTTCCAATACTTTGGCTACTTGATGCGAAGAGTTGACTCATTGGAAGAGACCCTGATGCTGGAAAAGATTGAGGGTGGGAAGAGAAGGGGGACGGCAGAGGATGAGATGGTTGGATGGCATCATCAATTCAGTGGACACGAGTTTCAGCAAGCTTCGGGAGTTGGTGATGGAGAGAAGTCTGGCGTGTTGCAGTCCATGGGGTTGCAAAGAGGTCAGACATGACTGAGTGACTGAATAGCAACAATGTGTTATTTACCAAATTTTTGTGTCCCCAAATTCCTGTGCTGAAGCCCTAACACCAATGAGCTGTTATTAGGAGGTGGGGGCTTTGAGAGCTGATTAAATGAGGTCGTGAGGGCGGGCCCTCACCGAGGGATTAGTGCCCTTATACCAAGAGGAGCTAAAAGCCTCCTGATGAAAGTGAAGGAGGAGCGCGAAAAAGTGGGCTTAAAGCTCAACATTCAGAAAGATCACGGCATCCGGTCCCATCACTTCATGGGAAATAGATGGGGAAACAGTGTCAGACTTTATTTTGGGGGGCTCCAAAATCACTGCAGATGGTGACTGCAGCCATGAAATTAAAAGACGCTTACTCCTTGGAAGGAAAGTTATGACCAACCTAGATAGCATATTGAAAAGCAGAGACATTACTTTGCCAACAAAGGTCCATCTCATCAAGGCTATGGTTTTTCCAGTGGTCATGTATGGATGTGAGAGTTGGACTGTGAAGAACTGATGAGCACTGAAGAATTGATGCTTTTGAACTGTGATGTTGGAGAAGACTCTTGAGAGTCCCTTGGACTGCAAGGAGATCCAACCAGTCCATCCTAAGGGAGATCAGCCCTGGGATTTCTTTGGAAGGAATGATGCTAAGGCTGAAACTCCAGTGCNGGTCTAGTCAAGGCTATGGTTTTTCCTGTGGTCATGTATGGATGTGAGAGTTGGACCGTGAAGAAAGCTGAGTGCCGAAGAATTGATGCTTTTGAACTGTGGTGTTGGAGAAGACTCTTGAGAGTCCCTTGGACTGCAAGGAGATCCAACCAGTTCATCCTAAAGGAAATCAGTCCTGGGTGTTCATTGGAAGGAATGATGCTAAAGCTGAAACTCCAGTACGTTGGCCATCTCATGCAAAGAGTTGACTCATTGGAAAAGATTCTAATGCTGAGGCAGGAAAAGGGGACGACAGAGAATGAGATGGCTGGAAGGCACCACCGACTTGATGGGCATGAGTTTGAGTGAACTCTGGGAATTGGTGATGGACAGGGAGGCCTGGCATGCTGCTATTAATGGGGTTGCAAAGAGTCAGACATGACTGAGCGACTGAACTGAACTGAGATGAGGTTCGACAGGCAAGGCAAGGTGTTTTCCCAAATCCTGAGTTGGGGTGGTTTTAAAATTGATCTAATAAGCTAAGAGACACTGAGGCTCTTTAACAAGGGATTAAACGTGCAAGCATTACTTTAGTGAGATTTGTTTCAGCTGAAGGGGAAAGAATTGTTGGGAGATTTTAGAAGGAAGGGGTTTGTCGAATATATATTACACGTATAAAAAATATTGTAAAAATAGATGTGTCCTGTGATGGCAATTCTACTCCTAGGAATTTATCCTAAAGAAGTTATCACAGATGGACATAATAAGTCATTTGTCAGAATATTAAATCAGTATTTCATACAGTAATAAATTGGAAATTTAAAGTGACCAAAGGGTGACTGGCCAAATACTATAATACCACCATATTATATAGGACTATTAAAACTGTTACAAGATAAGACTATTTAATTTTGTAGAAAGATGACACTGTTGGAAGGAAAAAGGAAGTTACAAAATATTCTGTATAGTATGATTCTAGGCATGTGCAAGGAGAAAAATGTGCATATGTGTTGTGTTGTGCATGCATCTCTGTGCATAATGAGTAAGTTGAACAAATATGACACACTTTAATTATATGGAAAACGCAATTTTTGTCCTTTTCAATATGTTTTCATTGATATTATCTTTTCTTGCCAGAACATAAAGCATTAAACAGGCCCATCACTCTTAGAAAATAAAAAATCCTTCAGTCAATCATAGTGCTAGTAAGCCACAGCTCAGCCTTAAGTAATATTCAAAATTCCAATTTTAACTTTGTGTTAATCCTTCTTCCTTCCCCAACCTTCAACGACTTCAGTCTGAAGTGTTGTAGGGAGGAAAGTTGAGGAGGGGGTGAGATACCTTTGTAAAATGCCTCAGATGACTCATCAGAAAATCTGAATTTTAGAACCATCTCTAAAGCCCAAACTAGTAAATCAACCTCTCCAATGTTTCATTACATCTTGTGAAAAATGGAACTAATAATACTTGGCCTACCTATATGTGAGATTTATTATGAATATCAAATTATATCTTAGAAGCAGAATTATTTTGAAGTGTTAAAGAGCGTTTAATAGTGTATAATCAAATGCCAAATTCAGACTTAAACTGAAGAAAGAAGGGAAAATCACTAGACCATTCAGGTATGACCTAAATCAAATCCCTTATGATTATACAGTGGAAGTGAGAAATAGATTCAAGGGATTAGATCTGATACATGAAGTGCCTGAAGAACTACAGATGGACTTTCGTGACATTATACAGGAGGCAGGGATCAAGACCATCCCCAAGAAAAAGAAATACAAAAAGGCAAAATGGCTGTCTGAGAGGCCTTACAAATAGCTGTGAATAGAAGAGAGTGAAAGGAAAGGAGGAAAGGAAAGATATACCCATTTGAATGCAGACTTCCAAAGAATAGCAAGGAGAGATAAGAAAGCCTTCCTCGATGATCAATGCAAAGAAATAGAGGAAAACAATAGAATGGGAAAGACTAGAGATCTCTTCAAGAAAACTAGAAATACCAAGGAAACTTTTCATGCAAAGATGGGCACAATAAAGGACAGAAATGGTATGGACCTAACAGAAGCAGAAGATATTAAGAGGTGGCAAGAGTATACAGAAGAACTATACAAAAAAGATCTTCACAATCCAGATAATCATGATGGTGTGATCACCAACCTAGAGCCAAAATTCCTGGAATGCAAAGTCAAGTGGGGCTTCAGAAGCATCACTATGAACAAAGCTAGTGGAAATAATGGAATTCCAGTTGAGCTATTTAAAACCTTCAAAGATGATGCTGTGAAAGTGCTCAATATGCCAGCAAATTTGGAAAACTCAGCAGTGGCCACAGGACTAGAAAAGGTCAGTTTTCATTCCAATTCCAAAGAAAGGCAATGCCAAAGAATGCTCAAATTACCACATGATTTCATTCATCTCACACACTAATAAAGGAATGCTGAAAACTCTCCAAGCGAGGCTTCAACAGCACATGAACCATGAACTTCCAGATGTTCAGGCAAGATTTAGAAAAGGCAGAGGAACCAGACATCAAATTGCCAACATCCGTTGGATCATTGAAAAAGCAAGAAACTTCCAGAAAAACATCTACTTTTGCTTTATTGACTATGCCAAAGCCTTTGGGTATGTGGATCACAACAAACTGGAAAATTCTGAAAGAGATGGGAATACCAGACCACTTGACATGCCTCCTGAGAAATCTGTATGCAGGTCAGGAAGGAACAGTTAGAACTGGACATGGAACAACAGACTGTTCCAAATAGGGAAAGAAGTGTGTCAAGGCTGTATACTGTCACCCTGCTTATTTAACTTATATGCAAAGTACATCATGAGAAACACTGGG